>JAWZYT010002740.1:0-25000 GCA_034508575.1 Petrolisthes manimaculis
CAGACCACCTATATAGTAAGTTAGGCTGTTTCCTGTCACAGTCTGGAGGAATCATTTGCCTCCAGCTGACCAACCTACATAATCTTATCATTTCTCTAAAGGGGGGAAATTCTCTTTTTGGTGAATTGGAAGGCTACTGATTACTCTATACTATGACAGGAAACAGAAAACTTTAAGGGATTTTGTTTCGTGACCTTGTTTGGAGGAATGATTTACCTTCCAATTCACCAACAAAGAATATTAGACTTAAAGAGAATATTCCCCTTAACTAACTAACTAACTAACATCTCGATGCGTTCACCTGGTATCCCTTAACACCAAAATAACTGCTGACAATTTCTTTATTATATTATACTGCAATAATTGGAACATAAATAAATAAATACAAATAAATAAGTAAATGAATAAATAAACAAATAAATAAGTAAATGAATAAATAAACAAATAAATAAGTAAATGAATAAATAAACAAATAAATAAGTAAATGAATAAATAAACAAATAAATAAGTAAATGAATAAATAAACAAATAAATAAGTAAATGAATAAATAAACAAATAAATAAGTAAATGAATAAATAAACAAATAAACTACAAGGGTTTATCACGTCGTGGGCCATTATTCCTGACATTAAAAAAAAAAGAAGTTGCCACGTGAACCGTTCATTATATTATAAATCGATAAATATACAGAAACTCACTCTGGCGGCAATATGTTATAATGTGACATGAGAGAGCCTTCATGGTCAAAGGGTTAAGTGTCCCATCCACCTATGCAATCACCTTCATACCAGCCCAGCCTATCCCCTCCCCACTCCTTCCCCTCCCCTCCCCATCCCCTCTCCATTTCATCCCATCCCCATCCCCTTTCATTCCCTCCCATCCCCATTCCCCTCTCCATCTCATCCCCACTCCTTCCCCTCCCATCCCCTCTCCATTTCATCCTTTACCCCAGTCCTATCCCTCCCATCTCATCCCTTACCCCAATCCTATCCTCTCTTCTCCCCTCCCCTACTCTCCCCTAATCTCCCCACCCCTCCTCTCTTCTCTCCTCCCTTATTCTCCCCTACTCTGCCCTCCCCTACTCTCCCTTCCCCCTATTCTCCTCTCCCCTACTCTCCCCTCCTGTCTCCACCCCAGCTGCTGCTGCCCCAACATCCTTATCTCGGTAATTGATCCATTGTCCCCCCCCCTTATGTTGGCCCCACCATTAGCGTTCTTGTAAATTACTCGATAATATGTCGCTTCGGTTATCGAAAGGCGATCGCTATGTCAGGTGGACTTGTCGTTTCTTTTATGGGGAAGCGGCGACCAGATGTGTTGGGGGGGAATGGGGGAGAGTGTGTGTGTGTGGGAGAGGGGGCAGTCGGTTTTTTTTTTTTTTTTTTTTTTTTTTTTTTTTTTTTTTTTAGGGGGGGTCGTTGTTATCCGTCCTATATCCATGTTGTTGTTGTTGTTGTTTTTGTTGTTGTTGTGGTAGTGGTGGTGGTTATGGTACATGTTCAGTCCTATGTTTGTGTTATTGTTTTTGTTATTGTTGTGGTGTGGTTGTTGTTGATTGTGTTGGTGTTGTTGTGGTTGTGGTTGTGGTAGAAGTTCAGTCGTATGTTTGTGTTATTGTTTTTGTTATTGTTGTTACAGTGGTGGTGTTGGTGGTGGTCATGGTAGTGTTAGGGAAGGTGGAAGTAGTGTAGTGGCGAGGGAGGGTAATTGTGGTGTGGTGCCGAAAGGAGCGGAAGAGAGTATTTGAAGGAGGTGGTGGAGGAGGAAGGGAGCCGGTGAAACTTATCATAAACGTAGAGTCGTTGAAGTGGGAAGGAAGTCACAAGTAAGAGTTTAGTTAGAATCATGTGGACTTGTGGTGGTGGTGGTGGTGGTGGTGGAGAGGACAGACGGATGTGAAGGTAGGTAGGTAGGTGGGTGGATGGGTGGGTGGTTGTGGAGTGGTGGATGCATGACAGGAAGTGGAAGTGGCCGAATCCAGACAAGAGACGGTGGAGAGAGAGAGGAAAGTCGAGGAGAGGATAATGGTTGAAAATGATGGAAGTGGTGGCGGGGTGATGGTGGGGGGTGATGGTGAGTGGGGGTGATGATGATGATGATGATAGTGGCGTTTTAGGTAATGGGGGTGCTGGGGGTTGGAGGGGGGGGTGATGATGATGATGGAGAAGGAGTAAGGTTTATTCTTCCATCTGTAACCTCAGTGCATCATTATTATTATTGTTATTATTATCATTATTATTGTCAACGTTATCATCACCATCATCATTATTATTTACACCGTAATCATCATATTACTATGATTTCCCTACATATTATCTTCGTCTCTTTCCTTCCATTTCCTTTTCAAATATTCCCTTCTACTACTTCTTTCTATTCTTCTCCTTCTCCTCCTTCTCTTCCCAACCACTTCCACTATCAGTCCCACCCTCACCTCACCTCACTGCTATCTTCCATTCCTTACTATTCCTTCCCCTCCTCCTTCTCTTCTCAACCACATCCACTATCAGTCCCACCCTCACCTCACCTCACTACTATCTTCCATTCCTTTCTCTTCAATAATTTGTCATAAGAGCTATTAATTCCCCCCCGCTTGACTGGCTGGAATCTACACACCACGGAGGCTAATTGAGTCTCCGTGTTTTTCCAACCTGTTTTATGGGAGGAAAAGTTAAAGGGCCCCATACCTCTCTGAATGTTTTTTTTTTTTTTTTTTTTTTTTTTAGAAGTTCATATGGTTGTAACATAGGACGTGGGGGTCATAGAACCTAGTTTATTCTTATTGTTTTTAGCATTATTATTATTTTATTTTTATTATTATTATTATTATTATTATTATTATTATTATTATTATTATTATTATTATTATTATTATTATTATTATTATTATTATTATTATTATTATTATTATTATTATTATTATTATTATTATTATTATTATTATTATTATTATTATTATTATTATTATTATTTCAACTACGTCACTCAGTGTTTATTGGGAAGTGGAGAGCAATGGGCGAGAGAGTGGCATCATTTCCTTCGTTCCTTATCCACACAAACCTTGGAATTATATTGTAAGTTATGCACATTACAGCCTCATTGGTATTGTGTTATGACTAATCTCTGATTCATTCCTGGAAACATACAGTATTGGTAAATATTCTGGAGCAACTGATTCCTCCAAATTAATCTAATCTAATTAATCATCTAGTCTTTTTTTTTGGTCGTACATTGGAGGAATTATGGCACTCAATGTATCAAAAGTGTAATACTCCCTTATTTAAGGACCCTGTGATCGTGTATGAGAATTGGAAGCTTCTGATTCCTCTGACCATGCCACGAAATAAATTCCTATCATATAGGTGGTGATTTGTGGCAAGATTTGAAAGACTCATCTATTTCCAAATTTCTGACTGCGCCAAAGGGTCCCTTAAACAGCTAAGACGAATACCAGAAGAATCTACAACACTTGTATACACTGAACACCACAGACAGAATAAGGCAATGTCTAGTATTCTTTGTTTTTCCGGTAACGTTTTCGTCTGGCATAACAAATGATGTGTAAGCTCAGAACAAGCTGTGAAGCTCTAAAACAGTGGAAAAACCAACGTGTGGTGTTGTTGATGATGTGTTTGTTTGCTCTGCTTGGACAGCTGCTCCATTATGGTTGTGCTGACCTCGTCGTTTTGAACTCACCCTATATTTGTCACTCCAGAGGAAACGCTCAAGAAAGAAATGCTAAGAAATGTGTATATAATTTTTCACAGTGTTTGAGATCCATCGACTACCATTCTAAACAGTTACAGACTTTATATATGTACAGTGCACGATTAATGTATTTTTTTTTTTACCAAAACAATATCTTGCCGTTGTACCAGAATAATACAACAAAAAATATTCTTATGCTTCTTGGAAAAGTGATGTTTCCTAAATCCTTGTGGTCATACCTAAAATGGTAGGCATTATTTCCCGCCTGGTGCCGTGGTCGGTCCCTGTGCTATGCGTGGTTTGTGTACCGTAAGGTTGGCTGGCTGGACATAGACATTCACTACACAATATGACCTCTTACTTTATTCGGAAATATAGAGAAGCGTTGACTCCCTAGGAATGCTGGGAATTGAGTCCTGTGTTGTAAATATGGCTAGACTAATTGGATATAACAAAATAGTTAGATAGATGTATATACCTATAGAGGACACAAGGGTCATTGGAGGAGACAACAGAACACAACACACAGTCAGTGATACGTTTTTGGAGTTACTGTACACACATACTCATTCACATTGATGCTTAAAAGTAGAAAGGGTCAATCATTCATCAAGTTTACTTTAAAAATCATCGACCTCTGAAACAATATAAACAACAGATCATCCGATACAGAATAAATAATTTTTGTGACGATAAATGTTTTTTGTGAACTTCCATAGAGTATATAATATTCTTTAGCATTCCTGTAAAACTGACGCAGGCCTATAAACCAATAAAAACACGACTAGGAAATGTTCTCCCTCTGACCTGAGAGGAAAAAGTAGAGGTTGGTTGATAATTAGTCTGTCTTTTTATTTGTGATCTAGCCATCCATAGCGAGGCTGGCTGGATTTTTGGCATTTTTCTTAACATTTCACTCGGTGGTTGGATAATTGGCTCGTGTCCCTACCTTCCTGTCCCCCCCCCCCCTGTCTGTTTATGTTCGGAT
Organism: Petrolisthes manimaculis; assembly: GCA_034508575.1. Classification (NCBI taxonomy): domain Eukaryota; kingdom Metazoa; phylum Arthropoda; class Malacostraca; order Decapoda; family Porcellanidae; genus Petrolisthes; species Petrolisthes manimaculis. The sequence continues at coordinate 4,695 of JAWZYT010002740.1, forward strand.
GCCTTCTCTCTTTACATTGCTCCTGTTGCGTTCTGTTGTCTCTCTCTCTCTCTCTCTCTCTCTCTCTCTCTCTCTCTCTCTCTCTCTCTCTCTCTCTCTCTCTCTCTCTCTGTGTGTGTGTGTGTGTGTGTTTATTTTCACCTTTCACCCCTGTCTTTCCCACCTCCTTCTCCTTCCTCTCACCCTAATATTATCACCCTCATTTTCCGTTTCCGTTCCTTCTAATTTGTCTGTTTTTCTCACTCCATCACAACCACTCCAGAACCCTTATTTATGGCCGCATCATCAGCCGGGACCCATTAGTTAACGGGATACAAGACTTTTGATCATTCGGGAGCAAATGAATCGTCCAAACTATTTCAGGCAACATACCACCGTTATTTTTGTTCATCTGGTCCTGTTTCATTACATACTTTAGAGGAATCAAGGCACTACCACTACACACTACATAACCAGCTTAGAGAGTTTTAATGATCTACTTACTGCCTTTATTTTTATACTGTCCTTTGTGTGTGTGTGTGTTACTTCCAGATTCATATAACCAGCTTAGAGTATTTTGAGGACCCACGTACACATACACACAGAGGGACGAGTACAGTACAACAGGCTCACAGAGGAGGAGGAGGAGGAGGAGGAGGAGGAAGAGGAGAAGGAGGAAGAGGAAGAGGAAGAAGAAGAGGAGGAGGAGGAGGAGGAGGAGGAGGAGGAGGAGGAGGAGACCCACCCAATCTTTTGTCCAGGTTATTGTAGGGGGACAAACGGACGTACGACTCTGGGCCTTCCTTCCTTATAGCATATGTATACCTGTTTTTGTACCTCCTTGTGTTGTTGTTTTTCCCCTCCTTCTGTTTGACTTGTAAATCTCGCAGGGTCTTTTGTTTAGTTTAGGGGTCTTTTTAGGTGGCTATTGTCAGGGGATGGGAGGTAGGGGGAGGAGCTGATAGGTAGGAAGGTAGGTAGGTAGGTAGGTAGGTAAGTAGGGTTGGAGAGATGGAATATGGAGATTTGTAGTTTAAGGTAGTGGTTTGTGTAGATGAAAAGGGAAGTGGTTGAGAAAAGGAGTGGGAAAGAAAGTATGAGGATAGAAAGAGACAATATAGAGATGAGGGAGGGAGAAAAATAGGGAGAATAACTGTATAGGTACCGAGTGAAAAAGAGGACAAAGGATAAAGGGAGAGAAAAGAGAAACAAGAGAAAGGAAAAGATGGTAGTCGAAGGAGAGAATAAGTTTAGATAGAGAGACAGATAAACAGACAGACAGACAGACAAACAGAGTTAGAGTAAAAGTTAGAGTTAGAGATAGAATAAACACATTGACAGAGACAAAGCCACTCCGGGAGAGACACACAAGCCCGAGAGATAAGAGACAGACGTACGAGAAGAGAGATAAGGCACTGACAGACGGCTGGACGAAAGGACAGGTGCGATATAGAAGCAATAGAATATAAATCTTGGCCAGGGGAAGGTGACAAGAGACTGTGATTGTGCAGGGAGTGATTGAAAAGGAGAGAAATGAGACCACCGGAGAGAGAGAGAGAGAGAGAGAGAGAGAGAGAGAGAGAGAGAGAGAGAGAGAGAGAGAGAGAGAGAGAGAGAGAGAGAGAGAGAGAGAGAGAGAGAGAGAGAACATGCAAAAGGATCAAGAGAACAGAAACAGGAAAGAGGCTTAATTGTGAATGAATAACACCACGAAGAATAAAAAATAAACGACACACACACACACACACACACACACACACACACACACACACACACAAACACACACAAACACAGACACATCCAACACAGCGAGCGAGATATATGTGTTTGTCAGAGTAAATTGCTCAGCACATCACATAAGGTACAAGGTGGACGTGAAAATGTGGGATAATTCACAACACGTAATACAAAACCTCAGATATTGACCCCCTCGTCCTTGAGATAGATAGATAGATAGATAGATAGATTTATATTTGTGACGCTTGGGATGGATAGATAGATTTATATTTGTAACTCTTAGAATGGATAGATAGATAGATTTATATTTGTAACACATGGGATAGATAGATAGATAGATTTATATTTGTAACACTTGGGATGGGATAGATAGATTTATATTTGTAATTCATGGGATAGATAGATAGATAGATTTATGTATGTGTGTAACTCTTGCTTCCATATCTTAGTTAAATAAATAATAAATAATAAACTCGGCCAGATCGCGGAAAAAATTTATTCGTGATTATTATTCTTCCTTGCATTTCGGGAGATACAAAGGAATACAAAGGAATACAAAGAAATACAAAGGAATACAAAGGAATACAAAGGAATACAAAGAAATACAAAGGAATACAAAGGAATACAAAGAAATACAAAGAAATACAAAGGAATACAAAGGAATACAAAGGAAGTACAGGCAACAGGAGGTCCATAGTGACTTTTACGAGATGAAGATGTTGTTGATAATTACAGTACTTCTTCTATGAACCTATATACAGGGATTTTGAACGTCTTAATAATTATGATAGTTAGTTCACTTTTGTTACATTGGAGCGCCTTGATTCCTCCAAAGTATGCCCGGAAACAGGACCAAACGAACAGAAAATAAATAATGGTGTTCTGTTGCTTGGAATAGTATGGAGGAATCATTTGCTCCAGATCTACCCACACTGAATGAACTTCACCCTAAATTAGATATTATGACAAAAAAAAAAAAAAAAAAAAAAAAAAAAAAAAAAAAAAAAACGCTCGTGCTAATATTGATAGATACAAATTATTTAAAACAAAACTTCGAAGCGTCAAAGTAAATGAAGACAAATGGGTTGAATGAAATCAGCTCAATCACGCATTTAAAACAAAAACTTCTTTAATATTTTTTTTCTTCGGGTTGACGTAATGATCCTTGGGCAACGGAGCGTAATCCAATTTGCTTGTGGTGGTCGTTTCCTCACCTCACCTCACCTCACCTCGCCTTGTACATGTAGCCTTGGGGGGGAAAACAAACATGGTCATCCCGGTGTGCTGCTTTCTCTGCCCGGATTGGGAAACTAATGGTCAAATAAGATTCCCGGGTCACACACACACACACACATACATACATATATACAGACGCACACGCAGATACAAGCATCACACACACGCGCAGGCACACACAAATACGAGCATCAGACATACAGACACACACACACACACACGCACACGCAAATACAAGCATCACACACACGCGCACACACAGACACAGACACTCACACACACACACTCACACACACACACACACACACACACACACACACACACACACACACACACACACACACACAAACTTTGGTATCTAGAAGCAATTCTTGCTGTCTACTGAAATTTCAAATTAATTAGATTGTTAGCAGAAGGTGGATAAATTATTTGCAAGTTAATAAATATATACAGATAATATATATTTAAATAAACACTTAATAAAGAATAAAATTTGATACCAAGATGAAAAATGTACAATAAATGATGATATAAATAAACGAATAAATACATAATAATAATATAACAATGAGTGAGCTGTGAGAAATAAACAATCGATCATTAATTTTACCAACATCTTTTTATGTAGTCTCAATTTCTTGTGCATGTGTTACACTTTGTTTTAATGGAGAGAGTACAGTGTTGGTAAAATGTGAAGCAACTGATTCCTCCACACTATTCCAGGCAACAGGACTTCATCATTGTCGTTCATCTGGTCCTATTTCCTGGCATACTTTGGAGGGATCATTACTATCAATGAACTGTGTATCAAATATCATTACTATCAATGAACTGTGTGCCAAATAGTTGATCAAACCATTAAGATTATTTTGGAAGGATACTTGAGCTCTTATAATAAAATAGAATGACAAAATAACACTATATGTAACACAAACTATAGATACGTAAACTAATATTAATTAAATGAGATCGTTCGTATGCCTTTCAATACTCAAGGGTTTAGGATCTGTGTTTGTAAAGGGTTCATTTAGTACACGACGTAAATATTCACCGATGCTTCGATATTAATGTTTATGCTGTTTTATCTTGTTAATGTTTCTGGAAGTGTTTATGGTGTTTATTTATGTATACCTCTGCTTAGCTACATCCGCCTCGAGATCCGGGTTGGCTATCACACACACACACACACACACACACGATAATAGCAACACACACACATACACACGCACACGCAGATACAAGCATCACACACACACACGCACACACAGATACAAGCATCACACACACACGCACACACAGATACAAGCATCACACACACACACAAACACACACACAGATACAAGCATCACACACACACACACACACAAACACACACACAGATATAAGTATCACACACACACACACACACAAACACACACACAGATATAAGCATCACACACACACGAACATTACACATACACACACACACACACACACACAGATACAAGCATCACACACACACACACACAAACACACACACAGATACAAGCATCACACACACACACACACACACACAAACACACACACAGATACAAGCATTACACACACACGAACATTACACACACACACAAACACACACACAGATACAAGCATCACACACACACACACACACACAAACACACACACAGATACAAGCATCACACACACACACACACAAACACACACACAGATACAAGCATCACACACACACACACAAACACACACACAGATACAAGCATCACACACACACACACACACAAACATACACACAGATACAAGCATCACACACACACGAACATTACACACACACACACACACACACACACACACACACACACACACACAAACACACACAGTCCAGCTCATTACCAGTCGTGTGTGTGGAACAAGAGGGGTAATGCACTTGATGACTCGGGCAAACAGTTTGTGTGTGTGTGTGTGTGTCTGTCTGGTTGTGTGTGTGTGTATGTATGTATGTATGTATGTATGTTTGTGTGCGTGTGAGTGTGTGTGAGTGTGTGTGTGTGTGTGTTGATGTGGGACTAAATGTGTATGCTTGTGTGAAAGGGACGCTATAAATGTGTGAATATTTCATAGAATTAGATAAATAAACAAAGAGAGAGAGAGAGAGAGAGAGAGAGAGAGAGAGAGAGAGAGAGAGAGAGAGAGAGAGGTTGGGTAAGTGTGAGAGGGGGGAGGGGGAGGGGGGAGGTACAGGATTGGGGGTAGGGTTCCATTTCCTGTTTCCTCCAGAATGGTCAAATTTGCAAACCTCTTTCTCCTGTCTGTTCTTGGACCCGTTGTGTGTGTGTGTGTGTGTGAGTGTGTGTCCAAAAATGGTAGGTATATTTGTGCAAGGTATATATTACAGTAAGATGTATGTATGTTTATATATGTATATATGTGTGCATATTATTTATATTAATGTTTAATGCTTATATTATACATCTTTTTCATGTGTATTTCTGTGTGTCTTCGTAAATTCCTTCAAGTGAGTATTTATGCAAATGCCGTCACGTAATCGTGTATGTAATATTCAGCGTGTGTTTGTGTGTGGCATTCGTGTGTGTGTGTGTGCAAGAGCTGTGTACATGTGTGAGTGTGTACAAGAGCTGTGTACATGTGTGTGTGTGCAAGAGCTGTGTACATGTGTGAGTGTGTACAAGAGCTGTGTACATGTGTGAGTGTGTACTAACTGTGGTGAGTGTAATTAAGGGAACTAGCAAAGGTGTTGTCATCGCTGTGGTTAATGGCCAGGTAATGAAAGGTAAATGAAGGAAGGTGACATCAGGGGGAGGAGGAGACAAAGGGAAGGTGGAAGGCAAGAGGACAGAAAAGGAATGGAGGGAGGGGGTGACTTGGAGGGGAGGGGAACAGGGGGAGGAGATGATAAAGAGGAGGTGGAAGACAAGGGGACAGAAAAGGAATGGAAGGAGGGGACTGGGAGAGGAGGTAACAAAGTGGAGGGTAAGAGGCGAAGGGACAGAAAAGGAATGGAAAGAGGAAGGAGAAATTTAATCACAGCTAGGGGAGGTGACAGGGAGGAACTTACATTAATAGGAAGGTTAAAGAAGCAATATAAATCGGAGAAAGAAGTGACAAGGAGTGGGGAAGTTTTCATAAGAAGGGAAGTTAGAGAGATACATACAACGAGAATAGTAAAGTGAAGGATTAAATGAATAAAAAAATGTATAGAAATATAAAAGTGTAAGAAACAAACAACACTTAGCATCTTTCAAGTCGAATTTTTATCATCCACAAGTTTAGGTATGAATGTTAGTCTTTTCTGTATTCTACGTAGGTTTTGTGTTGCTTCATCAATATTATAGCACAAACATAACTAACTTCCTTTGCTTCAACAATTATGTCTAGATATTTTTTTTTTTTTTTTTTTTTTTTTTTTTTTTTTTTTTTTTTTTTTTTTTTTTTTTACGAATAGAGCCATCCACCTGTTTGGTCGACATTAGTTTTCTTGTATCATAATAAAGCACCTGTTGGAAATCCATGTCGTATAATCCTAAGTGACACCAAACATGAATTGAAATAGTTTTTAATAGTTTTTTAATATATCTTTTTAAGTTTTCTTTAGGAAAAGTATCCTTTCTTATTTTATTTTATTATTTATTTTGTATCAAACTTTTTTTTTTTTTTTTTTTTTTTTTTTTTTTTTTTTTTTTTTTTTTTCCTAGAGAATATATATAACTCATCATCTGCTGGTAAAAGAGGTATATAAAATGACCGTCTTGCATTCCCTCATAATAAATCAAGCTTCATGATATTCTAACAGCTTAAAAATTACTGAACGTGCCAGAGGGTCAAACTGCAAAAATTTCTATCCTATATTGGCCTCCCCGGCAGTCCTTTCTCCTTCATCATCAGTGTTAATTGCAATCTTCACTTTAGTCCCCCCCCTTAACCCCCCCCAACCCCACCCCAACCCCCCCATCTTTCCACTCTTTCTCCTCCCAGTACCCACCTTCCTTCCTTCCTTCCTTTTTTTCTCTCTTTCTTTTTTTAATTTATTTCCTCCTTTTTTGTTGTCTGTTTTTCTTACATGCTTTCGTCCTTCCTTTCGTCTCTTTTTTTACTCACTTGCTTTTTTCTTTGTCTTCTTAAATCCTTCCGTCCTTCCTTTCTTTCTCACTTCCTCCCTTCCTTTCTTTCTATCTCTTTTCCTTCCTTCCTTCTTTTCTTTCTATCTCTCATTCTTCCTTCCTTCCTTCCTTCCTTCCTTCTTACACAAGCCTGTATAGTTCATGCCTCCTCTCTCCCTCCCCTTCCCCTCATCTCTCCATCTATTTTCTTCCTTCCTTCCATATCACTTCCTCACTGTGGCAGAACACGCGAATACACACACAGGAGCATACACACACACACACACACACACGACACACACACACACACACACACACACGCATATACTCTCATATCCCCTCACACACACACACACACACGACACATTACAAACACTTCTACCCTCATATCCTCTCTCTCTTTCACACACACACACATAAACAAACACACACACATATCCTCTCCCCCCACACACACATCAAAACCTCTATACACAAGCCCATAATGGCCCACTAAACTACAGGTTGGTATAATTGGCTTGTTAACGTTGGTCCTAGGGTTAACTACGCTGGTGGTTTTGTCGTTGTGAGCGTAGTTAGACGTGTAGTGGAGTGAAAGGCGCCATTATAGTGATTTATGTCATCTCTTAAAAGACGTGCGTATGTGTATTGGTGTGTGTGTGTGTGGTGTATATTAGTGTGTGTGTGTGGTGTGTGTGTATGTATGTATATTGGTGTATTTGTGTGTGCGTTTATATATTGGTGTATTTGTGTATATTGGTGTGTTTGTGTGTGTATGTTGGTGTGTTTGTGTGTGTATATTGGTGTATTTGTATGTGTGTGTATGTGTGTGTCCACTCGTGAAAATCTGTGTAAAATTGCTGAGTATGAATAAAGTACAAGTATAGTCTCTTTTATACCTTGTTTCCATACTGGATCGGAAAGGCAGAGTTGTGTGTTGAAATTCGAGTTGTATTCGGCGATCGGAAATAAATCACCTCTTACGTTTATATAGGAATTTTGATCTCCAGTCCATCCCTTTCTTATGTATGTTTGTATGTGGTAGTAGTATTTTGTGAAGATGAAGCTTACAGTGCAAGAATGAGTTACTATATAGTACTCAGACAAGAAACATATACAGTATAGGTCTATTTTAAAGTTTGTTGGCCAATGTAAAGTTATTAATGATCCTGAATATTGACACTCTTTCAGCTATAAAGATTTTCGTGATTACCCTTAGTGTTTTATTTTGGTCGTAGCTGAACCGTACCAGCATAGAACCCCATGCAGGACCAAACAAACTCTTGAGGTACACTCGTGATACCTAATTTCTGACCAGAGACGAACGACAGACACCACAAAACACACATACCTAGCATTCGAACTCAGCCTCTATAGGTGTACAAGCTGGGTGGGGAAATGAGCAATACCAGACGATTCGAAACTTTCTCCTACTCACACTCTGGTCAGAAATTATGTATCACGAGTGTACCGTAGTGGTCGACCAACCTTACAGTAACGTTGGAGTAGATGTCTTCCTTTAGCCAGCCAGGGAGGATACTGCACCAAAACTCAACACAGTGAAATTTCCAGTCATTATCATTCATCTTCGTCTAGATGTATCTCCTGCTTAATCTTAATTCATAAATTATGTTGCAACCTTATCAAAGTCTCTATTTTCTGACACAGTAATGAAACAGATTCACTCCTAATGATAATAAGATCAAAGTGAAATGTTCTATTCTGGGTAATCATTTTATATACGGCTACATACATTATTTTCCCATGTGTTGAAGATCACAAACAAGTACCTTGAAGAAGAATACAAGCAGCTAAATTGAAGGTAGGACTCCCAACAGGCTCGGCGTTGTAAACACTTGACAGTCTTATCACCGGAGCCACCACAGGCCTCGTCCTATTATTATGAACATCATTCATCACATATATTGTAATCATCGTGATTTATCATCTATATCATCATCAGTCATCATCTACATCGGCATCTGGCAGCGCTATTGGTAGAGATCCTATGTTTACTTTGTTCAGCCTAGCGTGAACTGGAGTCCAGGTTCTGTCAGCCACCAGTTGCTTTAGTTTAGTATATACTTCAGCAGCAACTTGACTTTACATACTGCACCCCTCTCTATCTCTCTTTCTCTCTCTCTCTCTCTCTCTCTCTCTCTTTGTGTGTGTGTGTGTGTGTGCTGGTATTTCGGCAAGATATGCAAATGGGAGGTGTGAATGGAGGTGTTATATTATGTCCTTTTTATTTACTTGTTCATTACGTGTCACTGAAAACCTTATAAATCCGACTCGCCTTCAGAAAATCCTTTGTCTGACTTCGTTATGTTTGCTCCGTGTATGAAAATAATAAATGACGAGAGTTAACTCAATATTTACCCACTTCGCGAGCAGGTATGTTGATATTTACACAAACACATTATAATAAAGGATAGAATGGTTCGTACAGAATATCCAAACCCATGCAGGACCACCCAAATGTACAGTACAGTAGAACAAGGAAAAAGTGCAAGAAAAATGTGACTGTATAATTATGGCAACATGTGGCAGTCCTTTGTAGTAATCTGACAGTTCTTTGTAGTAATCTGACAGTCCTTTGTAGTAATCTGGCAGTTCTTTGTAGTAATCTGACAGTTCTTTGTAGTAATCTGACAGTTCTTTGTAGTAATCTGACAGTTCTTTGTAGTAATCTGACAGTTCTTTGTAGTAATCTGACAGTTTTTTGTAGTAATCTGACAGTTCTTTTTAGTAATCTGACAGTTCTTTGTAGTAATCTGACAGTCCTTTGTAGTAATCTGACAGTTCTTTGTAGTAATCTGGCAGTTCTTTGTAGTAATCTGACAGTTCTTTGTAGTAATCTGACAGTCCTTTGTAGTAATCTGACAGTTCTTTGTAGTAATGCCTCGTATATTTATGAATGAATCACTGGGAACCCAAAAGCCAATGTAAGGTGGAACGTGATTGGCTGAACTTTGAGTGGTGGTGGTGTGTCAAGATGTTGCCATAAACAGCCACATTTTTTTTTTTTTTTTTTTGCACTTTCTACTTGTTCAACTGTACATGTATTGTATTGCAGCCTACACACAAAACAGACACACTCACAACAACATAATGAATCGTTTTACTGCCCAAGTCCTTATATTTTTTGTTTATATTACCTTAACCCTAGACTATTGTGAATGTTAAGAAACTGGTTATATGATTACCTTGACTAAAAAAAAAAAAAAAAAAAAAAAAAAAAATAGTTAAGAGAGAGCCCCAGATTATACCAAGCCTAAACGTAATTTCAATATTCCAACAGATTTCTTCCTCTCTCCGGCTACCAAGTAATTTCACTAAATATATACTTGTGTTCCCCACCCTCGTGTCGTATTTCACTTTCTCTTGACCAGGTTTCACCATCGTCATCATCAATCATCATCATCATCATCATCATCATCATCATCATCATCATCATCATCATCATCATCATCATCATCATCATCATCATCATCATCATCATCAGAACTATTATTACTTTTTATTATTATTATAACTATTAATATTATTTTTGATATTATTTATCATTATTATTATCATCATCATTGTTATTACTACAACCATTATTACTATTATTATCATCGACAATATCAATTATCATCATCATAACCACAACCATTATTATTCTTAACATTTATCATCGACATCATTATAATCATTATAATCGTGGCTTTATAGGGATCGTGTGGCCTTGGCTTATGAAATACTGAAACGGAAACACGGTATAAATAGCGTGCAAGTGAGTAAATCGAGGACGTATAGGAAGTATGACATACGGGATTCTACTGGCAACCTCACCCAGTCATTACACACACACACACAGAGAGAGAGAGAGAGAGAGAGAGAGAGAGAGAGAGAGAGAGAGAGAGAGAGAGAGAGAGAGAGAGAGAGAGAGAGAGAGAGAGAGAGAGAGAGAGAGAGAGAGAGAGAAAGAGAGAGAGAGAGAGACCAAAAGTTCATCTGAAGTAGCTGCACACAAAATAAATAAATTAGTTAATATATAGGCACCACACGTATACACAAATTATACACACATACCATACTGCCTACTTATACACATGTCTTATTAATTTCACACACCCATGAATCAGTTATGCACATACTAATAATTACACGCACACCATTACGCACTCACATTAATTACACCTACATTAATAATATAACACGTATTCAAATTACACAGATGTACTCATTACGGTACACACACTCAGATTAACCACAATCAACTCACTCATTCACTCACTCACTCACTCAATTACTCACTCATTCTCTCAATTTCTTACTCACTCACTCACTCACTCACTCAATTACTCACTCATTCTCTCAATTTCTTACTCACTCACTCACTCTCACTCAATTACTCACTCATTCTCTCAATTACTCACTCACTCACTCACTCACTCACTCACTCACTCACTCACTAAGGGCACAATACAGTGTTGGTAAATCTGGAGCAACTCATTTCCTCCAAACTATTCGAGGCAACAGCAGGACACCGTTATTTTGGTTAATCTGATCCTGTTTCCCGGCATACTTTGGAGGAATCAAGGCACTCCAAAAGATCCACTAAATTGCCCTACAACACTCAGCATTCAGACACCTTAATCAAAATGAAAGTTAAGTGTTGGTAAATCTGGAGCAACCGATTCCTTCAAACTATTCCAAGCAACAGAACACCATTTTTTTTTTTTTTTCTTTCATTTTGGTCCTGTTTCCTGGCATACTTTAGAATAATAATGTCATACATACATACACTCCAATGTAACAAAAAGTGAAAATTATCCCCCTTTTTTAATTAACTTCTCCTGCTGACATCACAACACACACACATACATTTGATACACTCTTCTGTTGTCGACGAACTGGAGACAACTGAATGCTCCGAACTGTGTCCCGCAACAGAGGCTATACTAATGTTATACTGTATACTGAGTGCGTCTGTTTAGGAGGCATAGTTTGGAGGAATTCGTAGCCTCTGATCTGAGAATCTTTATACTGTATTTTACTTTCCCACATATATACACTCAGCATTTATATGTATTTTTTTTTATTTATATATATTTCTTATTACAATTTTATTACATATCTGACCTCACCATATTGTTTCAGGCTCATTTCAAAGCAGTGACTGGTTTTGCTATTCTATTTGAGTGAGCTATTATTAAGATTTCGAAGCAGTGTCGGGTACTAGTTCTTGCCATGAATGAATGCTTGCGAACAAAATTTTAAGTTAAGAGTGAACTTTGCTTTTGTGAGCACGACTCCTGGTGAATACAAGTGTGCCATTTGAGTGAATCTAATGAACCAGTATTGCAAGTCCAACAGCTATAGATAGATTCGGATTTTTTTTCGAGGCCATCTCATTGGAAGGTGTTACAGAACTATTGATCATGACTGTACTTGGTTGGTTGGTTGGTAGATCATGAAACACCTACATAGTACACTCGTGATACATAATTTCTGACCAGAGTGTGAGGATCAGAAAGCTTCGAATCGCCTGGTATTGCTCATTTCCCCACCCAGTACACTTATAGAGTCTGAGTTCGAATGCAGGGTATGTGTGTGTGGTGCCTGCCATTCGTCTCTGGTCAGGGATTACTTATCATGAGTGTACATGGCGCCATTTCAGTTCACCATATTTTGATGTCCGTGCTTATTTCATACTTGTCAGGCTTAATCGTCTCGTCACGCTGGTGGCCGAAGAAAAAAAGAATATAGGTGTGGGGTTGATTACCAGTCCAACGGCGCCGACCACATCTAGTGAAGCACGATCTCATGTTCTTCACCTCCACCATGTAGCAGCTAGGAATAGAAAATATTATAAATCCCAGCACGCAAGCACTCGAGACTGACAACATGTGTGTCTTGTATTTTTATTCTGAAAGGTAATATAGTAAGTAACCAGGGACGTATAGTCGTACACCTTAATCTGAATCTGAAATGAGCAACTAAATAATCAACTGTTGCTGCCCACCACTACCACCATCATCACCAATATCACCACCATCACCACCACCAATATCACCATCACACGTGTAGTAGTAATAGCTTCTGCGTTGGATGTTGTTGTTGTTGTTTAAATCAGCCGTCAAAGTAGTCCCGTAATTAGCTGAGTTACTACCGTTTTGCAGTAGTTGTTGTCAGCTGTCATGTGCATCGCTGACCAAGGTGTTGCACAGATTAGAGATAAGTATTACATTGCACGGCTGAGTTACGATCACTGTACGACACCATAACTCGTACTTAATTGTACAGCCAAAGGTCATGTCAAGAACTGATCACGCCAACCTTGATGTCGCAACTAAATATTATAACACACATTGACACACACATCATATTTCGCGTTTCATTTATTTTCTCACAGTGTATTTCACATTGGCTTATATAGGTGTACACTCTCGTCACGAAAAAAAAAAAATGGATGTTTTCAGATTTCTCCAAACGATACCAGGAAACAAATCCTCTGTTAGTAATACTGAGGTTTTCTGTTTATAGACATAGAATGGAGGAACCAATAGCCTTGCAGTTCACCATCAAACTATTCTTCAAAATAGAGGAAATTCGATCTTCCCCTTCCGATTTAGAGAAAGTTCCCAATCAATGTCTGCATCTTGAGAAATTGTGTCTTTTTTATTCTTTTCCATGCACACAGGTTTAACACTGACGCACATATAAGTCACTGGTGTGCGAAAGGTTAAGTAAGGGGGAAGTTCCGTGTTGGTAAATATCGGAACAAATGATTTCTCCAATCTATTCCAAGTAACAGAACAACACCATTAATTTTGTTCATCTGGTCATGTTTCCTGGCATATTTTGAAGGAACCAAGGCGCTCCAATGTAACCCCTTAACGACTCACAAGCTACACCTAATCACACGCACACAAATCACACACCACGACATCTAATCACGAGTGCACTGTCACCAGCCTTACCCAATCAGACACGCTCTTGTACTGATCATCACCCCCGCCATGTACAATCCCAAACCCTAATCACCAATCACTTCCCAATCACAAGCCACGACCCATCAGATATCTTGGTACTAATAGTCTTCCATCTTTCTAATCACCCATCGCATTCCAATCAAGGCACGACAGCAAACGTATCTCCCAATCATCATGAGTTAACTTTCTTCCTCATAGTCTCTCTCTCTCTCTCTCTCTCTCTCTCTCTCTCTCTCTCTCTCTCTCTCTCTCTCTCTCAGACTCAAAGGGCATCGACTCCTGACTCCGTATAAGTAACAGCATTACATCAATAATAATCTATACCTATGAACTGCCTCTGTAAAACGCTAAGACTTGCAAACCTAAAAAATATAAACATCACACCAGAAAAAGCTGCTTCTGCGACACCACTTCCTATTTCCTGAAGCCTGTGTCATGAACCAATTGAATCAGTGATGGAAGACAGGTTGAACGTTTCGGATTCATATGTGGGAGGGAGGGGAGTAAAGGAGGAACCAGTGGGGGGAAAGGAGGGGGGTTAGATGAAGGAGATGGAGGTGGACATAAGGAGAGATGGCATGGGGAAGTGACAGAGGTAGTAGGGGAGCAAGATAGGGGGTTATCAGGCTCAGTCACCGTCCCCCCCTCCCCTCCCCTCCTCCTTTGCCACCTATTTCATTCCATCCATCCACACTTCATCACAACCACCACCACCACCCACGCGTTCAGCTGTCAGGTCATACCACCGAGTGTTTTTGTTTTCCTTGTGGCAGTGCATGTGTGTTTCGGTTTATCGTCCTGATTATCATCATGTCTTCGTCTGTACTTGCATCATAGAGTACACTAGTAAGGACAGCAAACATGGCAACAAGAGGCAAAGGAAGGAAGGCAGGAAGGAAGGTGAGATGAGAGCAAGTTAATTTCATGGGAAGACAGGGGTGTATAAATTATATGATCATTTTTTGGGGTGCAAATCTACAACTGTACAGCCATGGCTGATAGTGCTTGACCAGGGTCCAAGGAGTGTTGGAGAGCAACTGAACAGAGTTCGAAAAGTGAGTCTTCTAAACCTCTCTCAACGTTGTACATTTTAGTATCCCACCAAATTACCCTAATTCCCTTAATTAAAGCACGACGTTATCATCTTAACTGCCTAAGGAACTAAAGATAATATTATGCCATGTGTAGCTCCGATTAGAACTTCATTAAATAATCATCTCCACTTTCTACTGAGTCTACACTAACTAGTTGACCAGGTTAGGAAGGCGGTGAGGCTGTATTAGTTCAAGGCCAAGATAGTGTATATGTTGGAACTTGGTAGCTAACACATGCTCTTTATATTTCATAGTAGCTATAACACATACTATTTATCTCATGGTAGCTAACACGTGCTCTTTATATTCCATGGTAGCTAACACGTGCTCTTTATATTCCTTCAAACTCCTTTAATAACACTTTAGGGCTCTGCTAGTTATGGACATCATCTGGTATCCTATCTGAAACCATTATGTATTAAGGATTTATCGGAGTGGATCAGATTAACCTATCAGAACACCGTCGGCTTCATTTGAATATGATATGAAAGGCGAAATGATGATGAGACAGACAGATAGACAGGAGGCGCCAGAACCAACGCTGACCCCTCCCTCCACCCTCCTACCCCCACATCCCCTACCCTCCTACCCCCACATCCCCTACCCCCATCATCACTCCCTACCCCACCACCCTCCTACCCCCATCGTCACTCTACCCCCTCCCAACCTAACCGATACCCTCCCACCCCTCCACACCATCTCTCTTTCTCTCTTTCCACTCCCTTTCTATACCCCCCAATCCCTCTCTACACCCCCCCACTCCCTCTCTCCAGCCCCATTCTCTCCCCACACCCTCACTCCCTCTCTACACACCCTCACTCCCTCTACACCCTCCACTCCTTCTCTTCACCTCCCCACATCCCACTACCCTCCCTCCCCACCCTCCTTTCCTGGATCTCACCCCTCTGACCCTCGCCTTTCCAACTCATGAATCACCTCGGAGGATTCGAACCAGTTTCAGAGCGTCGTTCAGAGTTGATGATAAATAAATCTGCGGAAACAAAAAACTGATTCCTCCAAACTATTCCACGCAACAGGACACCATTACAATATGTGTAACCGGTCCTGTTTCCTGGCATGGTATAGAGGAATAAATTAATAGTCTCTCTTTAGGTGGTACTTCTTTTTTGTTCCATTGGAGTTCCTTGATTTATCCAAAGTATGCCAGGAAACAGGACCAGAAGAGCAAAAATAATGGTGTTCTGCATGTTGCTTGGAATAGTATGGAGGATTCAGTTGCTCCAGATTTACCAAAATGTAACCAATGAGTGACGGGACTATAGGGCTGCATGTCAAAATATTTTTCATCTACTGTCAATTAATTGGATTTAATGGTTGTATATAATTTTGTGCTTAATGAATGTTTGCTCACCAATATTTATTTGCAAAAACTTTTCAAAACATAATTCATGTGTGGGTGTGTTTGCTCGTGTGTGGCTGAGTAAAGATTGTGCATGTGGCAATTGTTTATGTGTGTGTGTGCGCGTGTGTTTGTGTGTGTTTTTAAAAATTGTGTGAATACATATTTTTGCAGTTCTCAGCATGCGTGTTGTGCGTGTTGTATGTGCATGTAGTGAATGTGTAGCTAAGTGTGAGCGTGTGTATGTGTATGATGTTCTTGTAGTGTATAATTATCCTCTTGGTGTATACATTTACCTGTGTGTGAGAGAGAGAGAGAGAGAGAGAGAGAGAGAGAGAGAGAGAGAGGGTGTGTGTGTGTGCATGTGCGTGCGCTTACAAGAGTGAGTGTGCGCGTGTGTTTGTGAGAGGAGTCGTAAATCACCTTCCCACACACTCACACACACGCACGCAAGCACCACCCCACCCCACCCTACCCTACCCTCCTCCTTTTCTTCCCAGCCCGTCCATGTTCTCTCTCTCTCTCTCTCTCTCTCTCTCTCTCTCTCCATTTACTACAAACGTTCTTCCACTTTTCCTACTTCTCGTCTTCCGTCCTTTTTCTCCCCTCTCCTTTTCTCTTCTCTCCTTTTCTCTTCTCTCCTTTTCCTCTTCTTTCACTCCCCTCCCCTCTCCTTTTCTCTCCTCTCCTTTTCGTCTCCTCTCCTTTCCCTTTTCTCCCTCTCCTCTCCTCTCCTTTCCCTTTTCTCCCTCTCCTCTTACTCCCCTCTCCTTTTCTCTCCTTTTCCTCACACATCCCTCCCCTCCCCACCTACCTACCTACCTACATCTCGTGCTTTTGTGCTTGTTGGGGCTAATTGCTTGTTTGTAAGAGCCAGGTACAAGCACACCTCCTTTAATTAGCTTGTTCTCGCCAGCCCTTGTTGACTGGTATGGCATAGACAGGTGATGCAGGCGTATATAAAGATACCTACACACACATACACACACGAGCAGACACGAATATAGACACGATCTCAGACACACACACATATACGTATATAGACACGAACTCAGACACACACACATACACGAGCAGACACGAACTCAGACACACACATAGACACGAACTCAGATACACACACACACACATAGACTCGAATATAGACACGAACTCAACACACACACACACAGGCTCAAATATAGACACGAATTCGTACACACACACAGACTGGAATATAGACACGAACTCAGACACACACACACACAGACTCGAATGTAGACTCGAATTCGTACACACACACAGACTGGAATATAGACACGAATTCACACACACACACGCAATCACAAATACACATACACACACACTCATACACACACAAAGTATATATCAGTTTCCAAAATACATAAATATAAAGTTATATATATTAAATTTATATCGGTGAACATTTTACAGGTATTTACCACCTAATGAATAATATTATCTCTCATACATTTGTGTCCGCCACACTTACATTAAAGAAAAATAATATTAACTAACCTAAGCGTGTATACAGGCAACAGAGGTCATTTTAAGAGGCGTGATGGAGTGTTCGTTTAGTTTTCCCCTCCACCAACCAAACCGACGACTAAACTCACATCGGAACTCGGCCTGACTTATGCTCCATCGATGTTTATGGTTAGAAATGAGAGGCAGGCGAATGTTACACGACAAGGCTACATGGCGATTACACCAATACTTATTACTGTCTGTTGTTGACACCAAAGTAGAAGGTTCAGAGTGTTGTTCCCTCTTAACAAAATTGAAGCCGACTGATTGATGATATATAATGCCACTGAATGCTTCCCAGATATATTGTATGGGAGAGGGAGCCCATTTAATTTCCTGTATGGTTTGATTATAAGAGTCATTTCATCGATATTATTGTGTTATTTGTATTCAATTTTTAGGGTAGTATTATTTCTAGAGTGGGTAAAGTACTCTTAAATATTTTTTTCCTGATCTAAGTTAGGCCTTGTTTAAAGTAAGGGGTTGTTTATGTATTAGACAAATTGTGGGTTACTGATTCCTCCAAAGTGTGTCACAAAACAGTATATCTATTGATGAACTCTGTTTCATTGCATGGTTTGTAGGAATTAGAAGCCTCCAGTTCGAAGACAGCGTCGTTTAAGTAAGACCTTACATGTAAAACCATTCAGAAGGATCATATCTTTGTCAGAATCTCGCGTTGAAGTCGACGAAGCAAACTAACTAATGACGCTAGATTAAAACCTTCCAGCCTCGCACATAGCAGTAGACAGGATTATACATACACCCTCTTTACCCTTGCATATTTAACACACAGTTCTGCAAATGGACATGTCAGTAACCCAAAGCGACGACGACGACGACCGGCCAGACTTGACTGTCATTGTTAGCTTGTAGAGAGACACCTTAGCTTGTACAGAAACACCTTAGCTTGTATAGAAACACCTTAGCTTGTATAGAAACACCTTAGCTTGTAGAGAAACACCTTAGCTTGTAGAGAAACACCTTAGCTTGTAGAGAAACACCTTGAGCTGGGGTTTTGGCTCATCATTTACAAACACGAGTATGAGTACGTACAGGCTTGGACGCAAAGTTAGTATTGTATTGATCTGCTGTCTCCTTTGTGGTATTGTATTATCTGCTGTCTCCTTTGTGGTATTGTATTATCTGCTGTCTCCTTTGTGGTATTGTATTATCTGCTGTCTCCTTTGTGGTATTGTATTATCTGCTGTCTCCTTTGTGGTATTCTCTCTAGCCTCTGTGTTGACTGTGTTGGTGTCGGGGGGGGGGGGGGCACAAATTTAATCATGTTAACAAATCCTAATATAATTCCGTGTGGATCTTCAAATCTTTAATTAAGATCTCCTTATTATAAGATTTCTGTAGATGTATGTAATTGACCACATTTTGTCCTTGACTGTACACCGGACCACACGTTTACATTCCAATACACACGCACACACACACACACACACACACACACACACACACACACACACACACACATGTACAGTACACCTACCCACACACATCCTTTCCTACCCATTTACATACATATTACACAGACTGGCGTGTTTTTTAGCAGGTGGCAATATAAGCAAATTAAACGCTGTTAACAAGGTGAATAATTCTAGGCCACACTGCAACTACAGGTGAAAGGAAGCTGTTAGAAAAGAACGAGTGTTGAGATGAAAGTCAGAGTGAACTGATAAGAGATAACGCTGCTTGAAAGTTGAGTTGATAGGTGCTCAATGATGTTGAGTAGTACCGCAACGAGACACTAACTTAACCACCAGCATCATCACCAATGATATCTCCACCACCACCACACCCATCACCACCACACCCATCACCACCACACCCATCACCACCACACCCATCACCACCACACCCACCACCACCACACCCACCACCACCACACCCACCTCCACCACACCCATCACCACCACACCCATCACCACCACACCCACCTCCACCACACCCATCACCACCACACCCACCACCACCACCACCACACCCACCACCACCACACCCACCACCACCACACCCACCTCCACCACACCCACCTCCACCAATAATATCTCCACCACTCCTACCACCACCACCACCACTCATATCTTTTTTAGTACCAATACAAATATCATCGTCATTACTCCTGACTTTCCATACCTTGACACAACCCCATTACCTTATCAACGTGGCTCCGAAATCGTACCCTACTCCCACACACACACACACAAAAAAAAAAAAAAAAAAAAAAAACTCGCACCACTACCACCACATTTCCTAACTCCATCCC
>JAWZYT010002740.1:35000-40000 GCA_034508575.1 Petrolisthes manimaculis
CTGACCCAGCTCGCCTCTCACCTCATTACCCCCGCCAATTAGTCCACAATTACCCCCAATTAGCCAGGCATCATCCACTCTGAGGCCAGGTTAGAGTGGAGCCCAAACATTCTCAGGGCACAGGGAAAAAAAACACTTCCTATTCTCTTGTTATGATTATCTATTCTTTTTTATTCTATTTTATTTTTTATTCTATTCTATTCCTTATTGTATTCTATTTTTTATTGTATTCTATTTTTTATTGTATTCTATTCCTTATTCTATTCCTTATTCTATTCTATTTTTTATTGTATTCTATTTTTTATTATAATCTATTTTTTATTATAATCTATTTTTTATTATAATCTATTTTTTATTATAATCTATTTTATATTATATTATATTTTTTATTATATTTTGTTTTTTATTTCGTTGGATGGTTTTGTTCATTTGATTTTACCCACGTGAGACGTAATTAAACTATCCTAACGAAACGTAGATTAACTTAGCAAATTATTCTAATCTCTCCAAATTTAACCTAACATCACCTGACTATCCCTCACCTTAGTAAACCTAACCTAACCAAATCTAACCTTCAGAAACCTAACCTAACCTAACGAAACATAGCTTAACTAAAAACTAACTATACAAATCTAACACTATCTAATTTTAACATCACCTGACTAACTCCCACCTAAGCAAACCAAACCAAATCTAACGTAGAGAAACTTAAGCTAAATCAACTAAACTGATCATCCTGTATTAATTAAAAGAAGGAGCAGCCACCCTTGCCAAGACTCACTTCATAAATAATAGTACGTTCCCTGTAACACGAGAGACTTAGGAACACCGAGGCGAGGCTAGTGAGGAGTCCCATGGCTATATACGGTACGGGGGAAACTGTCGATTGAGACTTATGCCGGATTAGAAAACTGGTGATTGGGGGCTTATAAGGGACTGCAAACCCTGTCATTGACCTTGGTGGAGGGCAGGCAAGCAGCAACAACAACGGTTTGAGT
The DNA here is from genome assembly GCA_034508575.1 of Petrolisthes manimaculis. Taxonomy (NCBI): domain Eukaryota; kingdom Metazoa; phylum Arthropoda; class Malacostraca; order Decapoda; family Porcellanidae; genus Petrolisthes; species Petrolisthes manimaculis. The sequence goes on from JAWZYT010002740.1 coordinate 35,999, forward strand.
CGTACATACATGATATTTTTTTTTCTTTCATCGTATCTCGGTAGAATAGAAATTGGCATTCGGTTTTTCTTCCAGTCTCTCTATTTAAGTATCTACCTCTCCCTCATATTCTCTCTCTCTCTCTCTCTCTCTCTCTCTCTCTCTCTCTCTCTCTCTCTCTCTCTCTCTCTCTCTCTCTCAGGACAAGGTCAAATTCTTTGCGGCTGAAACTCATTATCATTTTTAGTAACGTCACTTATTTTATTTTTTCGTGCAATGATGAATAATTGCAGTTCTGATGTTGATGATAATAATACTAATAATAGTAATAATAAAAATGAATATAAAAATAATAATAATAATAATAATGATGATAATAATAATAATATAATTTTAACATCAATAATAATAATAATAATAATAATAATAATAATAATAATAATAATAATAATAATAATAATAAAAGTGATGATAAAGACTATAACGAATCTGTTAATTATAACGTCATATAAGTATTTAAGCAGAAAATAAAGCAATTATATTTCATGATGGATGATATATAATAGTTATATTACTGTTAATTTTGTTAATGATGGTAGTGAATTATTTCCTGTTCTAGCTACTCTAAACAATTATATATATTTTTGTATTACTTACGTGCTATACAGAAACATACATAAGATTTATAATACTGGAAAATTAATAATAAAACGATTACACACATAACCAGTACAAATGAATGAAAACAAGATTAAATGAAAAAATAAATAATTGTAATGTCTGTGAGCACCGTTCCTCCCAGCCTGACTAATGCCACTCCCACTCCACTCCTCATCCCTCCACTCCCTACCTCAGCCCTCCACTCCCTACCTCAGCCCTCCACTCCCTACCCATTTCCTCCCTCCCCCTCCCTACTCAGTCTCTTTCTCCCCCGACTCTCCCTCCCTACCATGTCCCTCCCTTCTTCTCCTTACCCAGTGCCTCCCTTCCCTCCCTACCCAGTCTATCCCTTCTTAGTCCCTCCCGTCCCCTCCCTACTCCTCTCTATTCCTGTCCCTCCCTTTCCCCTCCCTCTATGTCTACCTCCATCCAACTGGCTACACCCCAGCTTGCCTACTCACCAGACCACACCCCGGCAGTGTTATTCACTTGTTTAAGTTACGGTCCTGGCGAGGCTCTCACCTTTCCTATAGACGGGATAACAAGATCAAGGGAAGGTAGTAGACAGACAGACAAACACATACACACACGAGAGAGAGAGAGAGAGAGAGAGAGAGAGAGAGAGAAAGAGAAAGAGAGATAGAGTGAGAGTGAGAGAGAGAGAGAGAGAAAGAGGGAGAGGGAGAGAAATTTCATCACTGTAAAACAATAGGTGGCGTTCAGAGGCCGTGTTTATCTCTGTCAATCTACATTCGTTCATCATGATCACAGTGTCAGTGTGTACTCACCCACTCAGCTGGGATTCCTCTGCTTCAACTACAACTTTTACAAAACTCCTTTTCTATTCCTGCCTCTAAATCATTATCAAAATTCATTGAATTTTTAATCAATGGACAGTAGTGCAAAATATCATCCATAAAAATATACTGAGATACTGAATATAAAGAATGTATGATTCAAGACTATATGAATAAAATTTTCATTAGGTTCGAATTCAAGAAAAGATTTCATTATGTAGGCATGGCACCTTCCGAATAGGAATTTTTTATCAACTAAGCAGTTAATATTGATCCTATCTTTATAAGTAATTTTGCCAGTAACGGGATTATAGATTACCTTATAAAAAATCACAAACTGATTGACGAAAATATTTCCTGACAAAAGCAGACCGTTTAGGCTAAAACAGGACAGATAGAATATGGTTGGTGGAATCCTTCAACGGGGCCGGCCACGATATACTCAACACTCCACTAGACACATTTAGATAGAATATTTCCATTCTGTCAACTCGCATTATTCCCAATTCCCGAGAGTGGCACAATGAACAATAATTCTTTGGGAAAAACCTCATTATTTAGATGAGGTTTTGTCAATATCAGGTTACACAGAAACTACTGTAGATATAAATATATTAATTTACATAATGTTTGATAACTCTCCAATATAATAAGGCTTAGTAGAGAGAGAGGGTTTGGTTTGTTTGGTTTGGTCAGATCATAATTTATCAAGTTGGGTAGAAGATATACATACGTCAGCTCTGAAGCCAAACGTGTGGTGTAGAATAAAGTGAACAATTGCTTCCTGGACCACAACAAAGCTGGTGATAATGTTACCCGTATATTGCCTGGCGGTCACCTCCTGCCACCACAAACTCCCCAAATTATTAGTATCGTCCTAACTGAAGAGGAATGGCCGCACTCCTATACCATTATCACATGACTTACACTCGTAGCTGGCGAGAAGTTTGCTTAATACATCTTTAAAATTCGGCTAAATGGGCTGGATTTTGTGTCGCCTGATCTGGAATATTTACAAACTTGTCGTGGTATGTCTGATTCATCTCTCTCTCTCTCTTTCTCTCTCTCTCTCTTTCTCTCTCTCTCTCTTTCTCTCTCTCTCTCTCTCTCTCTCTCTCTCTCTCTCTCTTTCTCTTTCTCTTTCTCTTTCTCTTTCTCTTTCTCTTTCTCTTTCTCTTTCTCTCTCTCTTAACAATTTCTATTTTGGTGTGACTTATGCTTGCTGAGTTTATTCCCTGAACTCATTCAACACAATATTATCTGCTTCTTTAGCCTTTCGTCACCTGTTTTGAGTTGCTCTGACCGTCAGTAACCTATCCCTAATTTAATTAACCTGATCTACTGTGACCTCTCCCAACATATCCTGATCCCCATATGAACTAATCCAACCCATGCTATCCCAACCAAAATGATGATGCACACTATCCTAGGACCAAAAAAAAATAAAAATAAAAAAAAGTTAAAAAAAACACACAAAAAAAAACACGATCTCTGCATTTTGCCAGAGTCGTGGGGAAAAAATGTCTCCGTGGCCGCCTCTTACGTCTTGCCACGATAAATCCCGGTGCTAAAAAATGGGAGGGTCATCGTAAGTCGTGTCAGCTGCGACCGTCCAGACACACGCGACGGGATAAGAAAAAAAAAAGGGAAAATAAAAAAAATCGTCGTTGGATATACTGTACATATAAAAAATATATATATATATATATATATTTAAAGAGTATAAGATATATGTTGTGGGTAATATATTGGCGGTGTGTTTAGGATTTTTTTTTTTTTTTTTTTTTTTTTTTATTCAGTCTTCGTATGCACGGGATTATGATTATATTCATAGCTCTTCGTTCGTCTGGTGTTCGTCTTCTTTCTCTATATTTTATGTGATTTTTGGTACCATCAGGCTTTTTTAAAGTTTGTTTGTATACAGACAGGCAGGCATGTGCAATCAATCTGTGTATCTCTTTACTTACGTATACTTACTTATATACAGTACATGGTGGTTATCAAGGAAATTCACTCGTGTATTTCATTTCTATGTTTAGTGATTTATGGATATTTTATTCGTTTATTTATTATATTGTTCATTATTATTATTATTATTATTATTATTATTATTATTATTATTATTATTATTATTATTATTATTATTATTATTATTATTATTATTATTATTATTATTATTATTATTATTATTATGTGAACATTTTTCATTGTATTATTCGATGTATCATTATTTACTATTTACCCCTACTCTCTATTTTGATCAATTTACACATGTCTATCTCTCTCTGACTCGCCTTCCCAATAATCCTCTTACTAATTCCAGTCCCCAATCTTACACATATATCTTCATCTATTCCTTTATTTATACACCTATCAATCTGACCATCTGTCTGTTTATCTCCAAAGTCTTTCTGTCATAACTTTTTATATACATTTTTCCTTTTCCCTTCAGCCATCATTCCACTCTTTACACCTCCATTCCTTTCATCCCTCCGTTCCCCAATTTCGTATTTATCATTCTGTTCCTTACCTCTATAATTACTGTATTTAAAATTTTCAATATTAT
>JAWZYT010002740.1:42500-72500 GCA_034508575.1 Petrolisthes manimaculis
AAATATATACGAAGAATATCTAGCCAGAGAAAGTAGATGGATGGAGAAAAGAAGTAGGAAAATTAGCTCTGCGTGATGTTAGGTGATAAGAGGACACTTGAAAATAAAATCGGAAAAAATTCTGGACAGAGAATGCATGGAGAAGGAGGGAGATACAAAGTAGGAAAATGGGACCTGTTGTCAGGAGATAAGAAAACACTTGAGAGAACCTGGCCATGCAAAGAATGTAGAAGGAGGGAGAGACGAAGCCGGAAAAATGTGCTCTGGCGTGATAATATCCCTCAGAAACATTACATTTGGAGACGACTGTATAAGAAGGAAGGGCTATAAGTCTTGTGTCCAGCCAGGCAGCCCCAGGGAGCGTGTGTGTCGCCGCTGTACTTGGAGTGTGTTTACCCCTTAGTTTATTGCCACTTGTAAATACAGGTTGTAGGGCGGGGCTGGTGGGTAAGGGAGGGAGGTAGATAGATAGGCAGGTAGGTAGGTAGGTAGATAGGTAGGTAGGTAGGTGGTGGTGGTGGGGGACCTTAGCTGAACTCGTATGTGATGAAGTTGTCCCCGCTGGTGTGTGAGGAAGGGAAGGAGAGGGAGTGTTAAGGTGGTATATATACGAGGTTGGTTAATGAAGTAGAGTTATGCTTAGCGTGTGGAGAAGGTAAGGTATACATACACACACACACGTGCTGCAGCGTCCTCATCAAGTCGGGTAATATACATAGGTTTTGATTGTATACTGATTCATGCGTATACAGATAAGGATTCGTGGACACACACACACGCACACACACACACATACAGATTCACGAACACACACACACACACACACACACACACACACACACACACACACACTCACACAGATTCACGAACACACACACACACATACAGATTAACACACACACATATTCACGAACACACACACACACACACAGAGAGATTCACACACACACACATAGCTTCACGAACACACACACACACACACACAATGGGCTCAATTTGGAGTGAAGCTTATGCGATCTTCACATCTCCTGATCGTGGTTAGAATAATACTTATGCATATCGTCTACTCGAGTCCTTCATTGGTTTGGGGTTTCTCTCCTGTCACTATATTTAAAGTGTTTTTTTTGTAAATCGTGATCTCTGCCTGATTGTTTCTCTGCCTCTGTCTGTCTGTCTGTCTGTCTGTCTGTCTGTCTGTCTGTCTGTCTCTGTCACACGCAAACACACACACACACAAACACAAACACAAACACACAAACAAAAGAAAAGCACAGACAAACTCTCTTTATATATTTTTTTTCTCTTTCTCTCTCTCTCACACACACACACACAAACACACCGGTCAGCGAGGGATGATCACGAGAATGCGAAACTCCTCTCCACAGCTAAGGATAATTGAGCCATAATAACAGCTCCCGGAGAAGGCCCAGGAGTGAGATGCTATCGCCTTAAATCGACTTCTTAAAGGGGGCCTGGTGATGCTTATCGGCCCACCAGACGGTAAGCACTCTCTTCACCCCTCTCATCTATTTAGTTTTATTTAGTTTTTTCTCTCGTATTCTTTTCTTTTTGAGGAGGAGAAGGAGGAGGAGGAGGAGGATGAGCAGGAGGAGGAGGAGGAGGAGGAGGAGGAGCAGCAGGAGAAGGAGGAGGAGGAGGAGGAGGAGAAGGAGGAGGAGTCATTTGTTTACTGGCAAGCATTTTTGTTGTGGTTCCCTGTGATCATCGACGTTACCCCCCCCCTCCCCCCCCTCCCCCCCCTCTTGTTTCCATTATGTATATGGTCGGTTCAGGGCTCTTTTGTTATCTCGTAAAGTTTCCTATCTCTCCATTTTACTCTCTCGAAGACAACAACAACAACAACATAAACAACAACAACTACAACAACTTTTCTTGCCTACCTTTTCTGACTGATGCCATATTTTTTGCTTTTTATCAAATCTAATGTTTTATATCATATCTATTTGCTGATATTTTTACTTGTTGTTGTTGTTGTTGTTGTTGTTTGCTATTCGTCACTATATATGATATACTCCCATTAATTAAGTAAAGACTACAATTATGTTATCAGATCTAGAGTTATACATTAATATAAAGTTTTACATATGTTAATTAAAATAGGTAAGAAAAATATTAAACCCTTTATGCGTACTAACTTAAGGTGATAATTATATTTTTAAGTATACCTTATTCGGTGGACAATTCACGCAAAAAATGGAAATAGGTAGGAAAGCAAAATAATTGTGTATTAATTTATAGATAGGCAGTGCACGATTTGACCACCTTCATCACTTGTCAATAATAGCCCATTTTGACGTCAATATAGGAATACCGAAAACTCCTCCTTTTGATCCTGATTTAAGGGGAGGGTATAGTTTGGATATTTTTGGAGATAATGATTCCTCCAAACTCTAACCAGCAACAGGGCACCATTATATTTGTTCATCTGGTCCTGTTTCCTGGCATACTTTGGAGGAATCAAGTCGCTCCAATGTACCCATCATTCTCATACTCCATCTGACCACAACATGCGCATCATCACTTCTACTTCACCTTCTGTACACTTTGTTTTTCTTCTCCTCCATAATTATGTTCCTATTGCCCTCTCCTATATGATAAGAGATAAGAGCATATTATCTGCCTTCGGTCTCATGAGCATTATTATCATTTGTCACTACAACACATTTTCAGTTATGCCATAATTCCTATCATCACATTCACTCACCACGATAATTTTACCCCAATACTCTTTCCTTTCACACAATGCCAGCTGACAACCCTATGCACGTGTATAAATCGTTTAAAGTAATATTTTATCCATGCAGTATCAGGCACACACCTATATATACCCTCACTAAGCAACCACACAATTTCCAACCCTAACATACCCTCCCTATTACCCTTACACTTATAAATTATTTCACACAACCACAAGGAATAACCGACTCACACAACACATCCACACCCTTGTACGACCACCACCACTACCACCACTACCACCACCACCACCACCACCACACCCTCCACTACCATCACCACACACCTACCACCACCACCAATACCACCACCAATACCACCACCTTCTATTTCCTTCCCACATGCATGCAGCAAACCCCGGCGTCTATGAATGATGTGCAGTGAGTTGAGAGGTTTGATAATCGAGTCACAAGCTGCAAATTGGCCCTGATGCTCGGAACTCATTCATCAGGCCACAGTTCGCAGCAGCCGATGGACGCGAGCCTCATGGGATTGTGTAGTGGAGGGCGGTGGTGCTTCGGTGATTAATGTGTGCAAATGTGACCGCATCTCCTTTCGTGCGCATCTTAACTCCTTCATCAAGAGGTCTGGGTCTAATGAATGAACCTTGCTTGGAATGAGAGAGATGGGAAGGGGAAGGAGAGAGAGAGAGAGAGAGGGGGGGGGGGGGAGTTAAAAAGAGGGAGAGTGGGGAGAGAGAGAAAGAGAGGGGGGAGTTAAAAAGAGGGAGAGTGGGGAGAGAGAGAGAGAGAGAGAAAGAAAGAAGAATAGAGAGAATGAGAACTTATGACAAATGTAATCCCCATCCTTCAATACCACACCATAACAACAACAACAACAACAACAACATCATCAATAACAACACCAATATCAAAAACAACTACCTCTACAACAACAACAACAACAACAACACCCGGCATAAATAAAGTAGCATACACACTAGGTCAGGTCGGGGTACGAAAAAACACATAATGTATATAGGTATATGTTTATGACGACAGGCCACGGGGATGGAAGAGGCTATAAAGATGTGCAATTAGGTCCTCTGATGGGTCTAATGGTCAGGACAGAGGCAGGCCCACCCCCCTATCTCTTCTACCTCTATACCTCTCTCTTGCTGAAGGGTGCCACATTACTCAGAGTTTGTGCCACCCAGTTATTACAGTAGTGGCCACCATCTCGCTCCTGTGTAGACGCTGTGGTTGGTTGGTGGGTGGTGGGTGGTGGTCGGTGGTCGTTATAGGGAGTGCTGTGGTAGTGGGTGGTGGTGGAGATAGTGATGGGGGATGGTGTGTTGTTGCTGGATTGTGATAATAGTGGTGATTGTGGTTATAGTGGGTGTTGTCGTGGTGGTGGTGGTGGTAGTGAAGGGGGATGGTGGATGGTTGGGGGATTGTGGTGATGGTGGTTATAGGGGATGTTGTCATGGTAAAGAATTAAATTGGTGGTGATAGTGGTGGTGATGGTAAGGAATACAGGTGGTGGTGATAGTTGTGGTATATGTAGGTAGCGATTAATAGTAAGGGTCTGGTCATTGGTACCGGTGTTGACGGGGACCTGATTGGTTGTTGATCATGAAGGATAAAAAAATCTCAATCAAATAAATGAAATTGGAGAGGCATTAAATACAGGGCTACTTGAAAGGGGAAGTATATATGGGATTAGTGGCATGAGTGGTTGTGGTTTTGTAGGTCCGTGTTTTACTGGTGTTAGAGAGATGTGTATGACTACTAGTAAGGGTAACAGAGAGAAAGAGATACAAAGAAATATATGGTAAGAAGTAATAGGGAGAAATATTTGTTTATGTTGCGATAAGGGAGGAGTAGAGTTAAGAGCAGGTAGTCCAGCAACAAAGGGTAAAGAGAGAGGTAGAAAAGATGGTCGGTAGGGGTTTAGGGAAAGATGAGGAAGAGATATAGTATGACCGACAATGAAATGTAGGGGTTTGGTGGGACAAGGAAGGTATAGGGAACAATAGGGTAAGGAAGGGTAGAAATGAGCCCCCCCCCCTCCCCCCCCCCCCGAGAGAAATGGCCTAGATTTCAACACGCCAACAGAAAGTAATCCAACGGGAAAATCTGCAAACACATTATTTTCCATGAAATGCTCTTTTGTCCTTTTACGTCGGTGTTGTTGCAGTATATCACTCTCATGTGTATATACTCAGTCATAATAAATCTTTACACAGTTAAGATAATGATAGCTGGAGTGATGAATAGGATGACACCATTAGTTATCAAACTCGTGTGGTAAGTGTTGACTGTATGGGAGGGGCTTCATCATATTAAGGAATGTGGGAGTAGGGGACAGGCTTGGTGGGGGAGGTTGGGGGGTGCAGGAATAGGGGGACAGGCTTGGGGAGTGTAGAAAGCCTGTCCACTATTCCCACACACCCCTACATCCCCCCAAGCCTCCTGTCCTACAACTCACGCACCCCCAATACCCCTCCGACCACCAGCACCCCCCTCTAAACCTTCCCCCCAAGCCTATCCCCCTATTCCCTCACCCCTTTATCATCATCATCATCAATGGCACAATGCCACACCCTGCTTTTTGTATGATATCTTTGGATCACTCTTAGCAAGCCTCCACTCAAGACACCCTTCCCAACCCCAGTCCCAAGCACCATGAATCATCCACTTGTTTCAGCCATGAGTACTTGTAGGGTGTGGTGTGGTGTATAGTACCTCTTGTCCTCCTCCACCCATTATTCGAGATGTACCCTTGCATCCCTCTCTCTGTAGCTGGGTGTTGACGTCTGTATATATGGTTGGGTTGGTGAAAATCTTAGCCTCCCCGTTAACAGACATGATACCTATGTCCAGTGTCGCAACAATAAGATAAAAAATTCAACTTAGCTCAATTGGTTTTGGGCCCTGGTGACAGAACTGCATCATGACCAAACATAACTAAAAACTGGGAACTTTAGCACTTGTCCAAACGCGGGAATAAAGTGTCTGACCCAGTGATCTATACCACTTATAGCGAAACTTTGTTGAATTTATTGTAATACAATATTAACTTCTCGTACTACATGTGCATTTTACTATGGACGGTAGGTTACACATTATTTTCCTCACCAGGGCAAGAGTAGAAGCTAATGAAGGGCAGAAAGGACAGACAAGACTTATGGTCCCTCATGTAGTACCACCAAACCACTACTCACCTTTTACATGCTCCGTCAGTATCTTGTCTACACGATTACTATCAGCGCATACTCCGTCACCAGGCACGCTCTTAAACCAGGCTGGCAAACTGACGCCTATACCAACCTTGAGAGTTACAACGGATGGCCCACCTGCGGCTGTGGTAGATAGCGGCGAGATATCCGGGCAGCGACGCCGATAATCAGGCCATAAAGTGCAGTCATGGGCATAAGTTTCTTCCCTCCTCATGCCCTTCAATAATTCATGGACATCGTGTATAGAACTTGAGGGGAAAGGAAAGGCGTGTCGATAATTTTCTTCGATATAAACATTAAATTGCGACTTAATGTATCGCTGCATCTTTAATTACACCGTCTGTACATTACTTGAGCTTAAAGAAAAAAATGGCAAGTGAAATACGAGTCTCGACCTCGACTGTGCAAACATACACAACTCATCCAGTCTGTGGCCTCTATAGTCACTCCCAACCCGGGTATACCAGCCAGTGTTTATCATAAGAAAAGTAATCTATTAACCCCAGCCTTTTGTCGGGGAAGATTGCGGTAATCGGCGAGAGTTTACGAGCTTTTCCTGGATACTTGATTCTCTGGTGTACTTGTGAGTCCCCAAATCTGGACTGAGCATCATGGAAAGTTAAACATTAGCTCAACATTTGTCGGGGAAAATTGGGGTAATCATCTAAACTTTACGGGCTACTTGATTTTAAGTTGTCGGCGCAAGTCATCCTTAGTAAACTCGGGTAGCTGAAATATATTTACTGTATGCCTACCTGTCGACGCCCACGAGACACGGAAGGCCAATAATTTCCTGGGGATGAGATATTAAGGACCTTCTACTGTTGTTGTTGTTGTTGTTGCTGTAGTTTTCGTCTTTAGTGTTGTTGTTGTTGATAATGGCGATGCTGTTTTTGTTGTTGTTGATGTTGAAGTTATTGTTGTTGATGTTGATATAGTTGTTGTTGATGCTGTTGTTGTTGTTGATGTAGTTGTTGTTGATGTAGTTGTTGTTGTTGTTGCTATTGTTGATACTGTTGCGGTGTATGTGTTTTATTTTTTATTTTGTTTTGTACTTTATTCACTATGTAACGTAATCATACAATTTGTCTGCCATACGAGTATACTGGATGGTCAATAGTTCTGTCCTAATCCTCGGCGTCTTGAATCCTCCAATATATGCCAGGAAACAGGACCAGATTAATACAAAAAAAAAATGGTGGCCTGTTGCTTGGCATAGTTTGGAGGAATCAGTTACTCCAGATTTACCAACACTGAACTTCGCCCCTTAATTAAGATTAGTGTACTTTCTTTTTCTCAATGTATTCGGTTCGGATGTGACGATAGAACTTTTGTCACTCTGTACAGTATAAATATAATAAAATAATAAGTGATTTCGCTTCCTTTTGGATTGGCTTATAATGACCCGTTGAAATCTCGAAAACCTATATTTATTTCCTTGTTGTCAGTTCATGGTGAGGTGGTTTGTGGATTGGCTTGTGTCGTGTTCTAATTGTCATATGATTATTCCTCTGTTCGATTCGTATTATGAATGTGTCTGACTGCAGCAACTAAAAAATTACAGCACAAAAAGCAGTGAAACTCGAGTAGTGGTTATTCCTGTTCGCAAAGTATTGGGTTTGATACCTGACAAGATTACAACGATTTCATATCCAGCATGAGTATTGTTCCTCTCTCTCTCTCTCTCTCTCTCTCTCTCTCTCTCTCTCTCTCTCTCTCTCTCTCTCTCTCTCTCTCTCTCTCTCTCTGATTGTGTATGCGAGTGTGTGTGTTTGTTGTGGCAATATTTGTGTACTGTACCTAAGAACACAGCAACTAATTGTTCATTTCCTCAAAACTATGGATGTTATGAAAAACTTTAACAAAAACGTAACGACGGCGTCCAACATAAACAAACTAATAAGTAACTAATAATAAGGAGAGCGAAACCGAAGCCGAAGCCACATCCACCGTTCGGAACACACACCTCGGCCACCCAGAATATGGAATGACACAATGCATTTCACTTCCCGATCAAGGTACACTACATTCTTTAGTAGAATCTTTTTTCATCAATAATAATGACAGTATACAGTAGGAAAGAAGTACTCATCGAATGAGGAGAGTACTATCGCCTATACTAGCCAGGCGTAGTTAAGTATTTACTATATATGTAACTCAAAACGAAAAGGTTCATATTGTATATAATATTATGAACAAGCTGCATAACAATTATAACCCAACCAGCTTATAAATCCTTTCGACATTTTCATTGGATGAGGTCGAGAATTTCACTTAGGTATTTTTTCCCCATCATGTTTGATATACAAGGAGACCGTGGCCATAAACAAAAGAATCGATATTACTATTAGCACAAGCAGCTTCATTAATTAATTGTTTAGGCGTGTGCCCTCTGACAGAACCATGCATGGGGATGTGTACTGGGTTTAAGGGAAGGAACTCTTGGAAGGGCAAATTGAAGGGCTACTGATTCCTCCAAACTATATCACGAAACAGAACCCCTATTGAAAACATTGAATTGATTTGTTTCCTGGTATACTTTGGAGGAATTGGTAGCACTCCAATTTACCATAAAGAAATCCTCCCCTTAAAAACCTGTAATGTTTTGGTCAAACTGGAGACTACTGAACCCTCCAAACCTCCAATGAACGCCACCACCAGTAGTACGGTATCTGGTTTCGTGGTATAGTTTGGAGGACTCACCAGCCTTCAATAAGCCAACAATATATTATCCCTTTTAACTGGTGTTGTTTCGTGTTCCGTGTACAATTTGTCAGAGCACGTCGGTGGATGAAATCATTTTGTTTCGATCTTCGTGTATAATTTGTCACTGGGAGGAGATTTGCCCTTCCCCTTGGTACAAGCTATATGAGAGGCTCCTCCCCCTCACTGACACAACTGAATAAGTGCTAACATTGTCCACTATAATAATATCAGAAAATAAATGGTTCATAAGATTTTGGTTTTCACTCAGTTTTCTTTAATTATTATAGATAGATTTCGATGATGATTTAGGATTTTTACTAATGGAGTTGATATAAATTTAGTGGTTCCAGGTAAAAGATCAAGTTCAGCAATGTATAGCCTATTTTTTTTTTTTTTTTTTTTTTTTTTTTTTTTTTTTTTTTTTTTTAGACCTTTCTATTTCCCGGTGTGTTTAATATTAATCTTCGGAGTCCGAATATTTCTTTCCTTAGGTATTAGATATTATTTATGGGTTAACTGAAATTACTTATAACTCTTTCCAACATAAGCCATCGCCTGTTTAAATCAGAGAATAAAATATACATGGGCAGTCAGCCATCGTTCAAAGGTTAAGTGTCAATAAACATTTCTTCTATGTCGTCCTAAATATAAATAGAATTAAGGTGGTACAGTCAGTCCCTATTCCAGAGCAGTATTTATATTAGGCATCTCAGTGTATTGTCTCGAGAGAATATTGGTGTAAGGAGAATGAAGAAAATAATCACATGTTCGCGTGATAGATCCTTAACCACCTCGATTGTTTTGCCTGGCGTGATGCCCTGTTCCTGTTAGTTGATTTGCTGATATGTTTATGAAAGTATCTGGTTTGTTGTCAGTGAATTGTAAGGTTATCGATTCTTCTCAACCAACTGTGAGGCCAAACAAACTACCTAGATTGTATTAGGGCACACCCAACCCCTTAAAATGATCCCCCACCCCCCAACCTACCCCCTAAATGATCCCCCCACCCCCTAAATGATCCCCCACCCCCTAAATGATCCCCCACCCCCCAACTTACCCACTAAATGATCCCCCCACCCCCCAACTTACCCACTAAATGATCCCCCCACCCCCCAATCTACCCCCTAAAATGACCCCCACCCTCCAACCACAACCAACCCCCTAAAATGATCCCCCACCCTCCAACCTACCCCCCAAAATGGCCCCCACCTCCCAACCACAACCAATCCCTTTAAATAATCCGGGGAGATACTCTTGTTGGTAAATTGAAAGGCTACTGATTCCTCCTAACTGTACCAGAAAACAGACGCCCTCAGTGATATTAATAAGGTATATATTTCGTGGCATGGCTTGGAGGAATCAGAGACCTTGAAATTCAACAAGAATAGAATCTCCCCTAAATGCCCTGTGTATCTTGGAGGAAATGGTTTAATCTAATGTGTCTACAAAACCAAACCAGCACCTTTAAAATTAATATTTGGAGTATTAAAATTTTTACGAAGATGGTCCCTCAAAGATGAATACAGATGGTTAAGAAATCGCTTCGTGGCTGGTACATCCACACACGCAAACACATAAAAGCACACACATACTGAATATACACTACTCCCAGGTACACGCACACTGCTACTCACATGCCAAGCCCGTCCACGACACGACAGTATTCCATTCTATCCATTACCATCCAGACCTCATTCCCATGTGAACTTAGATGACATTCTCAAACTCCATTCTCTCGCATTTACTTGGCCTAAATAGTATCCAAACTGAATTTATATATTTCTTCTAATTTGGAATATGCTTGGTTAGGTGAAATGACTGATTGATTGGTTGACTGATTTATATAAAAAAACAAAACAAAAACCCTGTAGATACCGTGGAGGGCTGGCTGGCTGGCTGGCATGTTCTGAAGGAAGAACGGTGATATATTGGATAATGATATATTGGAAAAAATAAAATAATTTACTTTGATATATATATTGCGTGTGTGTGTGTCTGCGTGTGTGTGTGTCTGCGTGTGTGTGTGTGTGCGCGTGTGTGTGTGTGCGTGTGTGTGTGTGTGCGCGTGTGTGTGTGTGCGCGTGTGTGTGTGTGCGCGTGTGTGTGTGTGCGCGTGTGTGTGTGTGCGCGTGTGTGTGTGTGCGCGTGTGTGTGTGTGCGTGTGTGCGTGTGTGTGTGTGAGACAGTGGCACATAACCTTTTTCAGAGACCAATCAAATTACAAAACGTAATGGCTACATGGCGTGAGGGCCAAGTTCTGCTCGTGACTGTACATTGGCAATATAAATCCCAATGGTGACCACTGTGCCACGACCCAAGTGGGGTTACTGTGCTTAATGTGGGTTAACAGGTTCGAATCCTGAAGGGGATATGATTCTACCTTTTAATATGGAGATCCTTTTAATATGGAGATATCTTTTAATATGGAGATATCTTTTAATATGGAGATATCTTTTAATATGGAGATACATTTAAATATAGAGATACCTTTTAATATGGAGATACATTTAAATATAGAGATACCTTTAAATATGGAGATACCTTTAAATATGGATACCTTTAAATATGGAGATATCTTTAAATATGTGTACGTATATCTATGTATATGTATATCTATGTTGCACAGCCTCTATAACTTATAATATACACGAACTGGATACTACTTCTGCTTCTTTCAAACTGTGTCAAGAGAATCAGAATGTTTAAAGAATCAAAAACCTCCAGAACTCACATTATTTATATATTGTCTCACTTTTAGCTAACATTTTATCAAGGAATCAATAACCTAAACAACCCACATTAATTCCTCCCTTGATTAATTCAGGTGCATTTTCATTTACCTAGCATGTGTATATTTTCTCCTTTGCCTAGGAGTTATTGAAGGCCGAAGGAATAATATAAAAAAACACGCCTCTGAATTTCTCTTTCTTGAGTTTTTCCCCTCTCAGACATTTATAAAACCAGCATAGCCATGGAATATTGAGGAGTACTAAGGAAGCAATGCCATTCACGACTTTACTGTCTCTCTTCCTCCCCTTCCCCTCCCCCTCTTCCTCCCTCTCTTCCTCCCCCTCTTCCTCCCTCTCTTCCCCTCTTCCTCCCCCTCTTCCTCCCCATCCCTAGTATAGTATAGTATCCTTTCTCTTGAGATGGTCATTTTATTTTTTTTGGTGCATTGGAGTGCCTTGATTCCTCCAAAGTATGCTAGGAAACATGATCAGAGGGACAAATTTAATGGTGTTCTGTTGCTTGGAATAGTTTGGAGGATTCAGTTGCTCCAGAATTACCAAAACAAAACTTCCCCCTTAACCCCTGAACCCCATCAAACCACCTTGTCTTTTGGTCTGTGTTTTTTTTTGTTTTGTTTTATTCCCCTCATAATATTTTCATTCTGTGGTGCAGTTTAATCTTTTAATATTTTTTTTGTCGTATTGTCTTAATTGTATTACTTTTTCTGTTCCTTCACATTCCCTTTTTTGTTCCTTTTTACCTTTTATTTATTTTATTGTCCCTATTCTTCATCTTTCATGTCTGCTATTCAATTTTCGGCAGCTCCATCTCTCCTTCTTTTATTATCCTTCTTCATATTATCTTCCTGGACTCCTTCTCCTTCTCCTTCTCTTTATCTCCTCTTTCTTATCCTTCTCCTTATCTCCTCTTTCTTATCCTACTACTACTGCTGCTGCTACACCTCTCTCCTTTACCTCGTTTCCAAACCACTCCATTCCTCTAACCATCCCCTTCAGGCAACAAACGTATCTCTCTCTCTCTCTCTCTCTCTCTCTCTCTCTCTCTCTCTCTCTCTCTCTCTCTCTCTCTCTCTCTCTCTCTCTCTCTCTCTCTCTCTCTCTCTCTCATATACCTACCATCCCAGTCTCATCCACCACACACGCCACTACATCAACTTCCAGTGTAATTGAAGTTTCGATGTGTGTAGCGGCGAGGAAGTTACCCGGGCGTGTGTGGTGCATGTAATGAGTCCTGAACCAAACCCCGGGCATACAGAGTGTCGCCTCAGCCCAAAACTCACCCGGGAGATTTCTTACTTTTGGCTCTAGCGTGTGACTCAAATTGCTCGCCGTCAGCCGTAAATCTGGACGTGAGGAAGGTGTAGTATTCCTTCCATACCCCCCCCTTTTTTTTTTTACCCATCTCTCCCTCTCCTCTCCCTTCACCTCCCTCTCCTCTCCCTTTCCCTCCCTCTCCTCTCCCTTTCCCTCCTTCTCCCTCTCCTTCCCCTTCCCCTCCCTCTCCTTTCCCTACTGAGCTCTCTATACGCGGTGCTTTTTGTAGTTGAAAAGCGTGGGTGTTGTTGCTGTTGTTGTAGTTGTTGTGTTTGGGAAAAGGTGAGTTTTGTGGAGTTAGGACATGGCTGCAGTATTATTAAAGAAGGCTTTACTGAAGACTTATTAATTAGTGTTGTTAGGTGAGGGTAGAGGCTGCAAGGACTGTGGCTGGGGTTTCATAGGAGTATTTGCTGTATTGTATATAACTGCATGACTGTATAGTGTACTGGTATGCCTGTAGAGTAAGGGCAAGGCTGCAGTATAAGGGCATGTCAGTGCTTATAGTGGGAATTCTCGGTGACCCTCTATTGGGAAGCGTAAAGGGACTTGATGTTTATGTATCTGCAAGTACCAGTTTATTAACCTACTCTCTCCTTCTGTACCAAATCCAAATTGGGGCACCATTAGTAAATTTCGTGGCTCAAATGATATAGAGATTCGCCTCATGCATTCAAAGTCTCATGAGCGATACATTACTCCTGTTCGTAAATATATCAAACAAAACTAAACCTTTGGTGTTCTCCTGCGTTGAAAAAGTGGGAAAGAGTTAATGATTTCTCTTCAAGGCTTAAGTAATTGTTAACGCTGCGTGTCCTGGATAACACAGACACGTGCATGGCTAATCCTATTCGCCGTCAAACGTGGCTTCTCTTGCCAATTCGACAAGGTGGCTTCATGCAGTTAATACCACACCACCCACCCGGCAGAACCACCCAAATAGCGACTTGCTGGTTGGTTACATTCAAGTCTCCATCCTAATTTGTAAAGCACAGTGGTACCGCAGCAAACTAAATTCCTCTTAACCCACAGGACACGTTAAGAAGAGGAAAATAACACTCCCACTCCATGTTTGTGTACAATTGTTCGATCTCTTCATAAAAAGCCGTGAAACACAGGGATTTTTATATTTTTTTGGGTCTTACTGATGGTGAATAAGAAGTTAGGCGTTTAATTTAATATTATCCTTAGGAACTTCGCCAAAATTTCCTTCTTGGTGCCTCAGACATTTGCTAAAACTACACATTAAGTTTCCAGTTGTCAGTTATGGCTATTACGTTTCTTACTCGACAGACCCTTGCTCACCAAGGCCAGAGCTTATACCAAATTACAGTCATACCTACTCGAGATGTGATATTGAACTCTCATCATTACCAAAGCAACACTAATGAGGACAGTTTTTTGAGAGAAGAACCTGAGCTTCTGCTATTTAATAACACCTTGGTGATTGTCTACTCCGATGTCCCTTGTAAAGTTGATAAGCTCAGGGGATTTTTCTCATGCAATGTAAGTGATTTGGTCGTAATTACTCCCGACTCCTCATGTACCAGGATAAATTGAATTACATAGAGTTACATTTAATGGAGGATATACTTTCCATTAATGACACTTGATTGTAATACTACTACAGGTTTTTACTCTCTCTGAGCCAGAATGCATTAGGAAAGGTATCGTCATTACAAATTTTATATATGTTCCAACACTATTATCTGTATTTTGATGTAACACAAATTGACTAGGACAGTAAATGAATAAATTGGTACTAAATGAAACCTGACGCCCGTGTGCTGGGGACGGGCGCCCCATCGTGTTCCTAAAGGCCAAGAATTTTGATGTTGAATGACCTTCTTCCCTCATCGTGCCTTATCTTAATATCCCTTGTCTCGTATTGCTCGGAGTGTCCCGTAATAGTCGATGTTCACTTTTGGGCTTCATTCAGACACCACGAGGTCTCTGCTGCCTCACAAAATGTTTATCTTTTAAGGTGGTAGTTCTTTTTTGGTACATTGAAGTGCCTTGATTCCTCCAAAGTATGCTAGGAAACAGGACCAGATGAACAAAAATAATGGTGTTCTGTTGCTTGAAATAGTTTGGAGGATTCAGTTGCTCCAGATTTACCAACACTGAACCTCCACCTTAACAATAATCCACCCTTGTGCCACACCTTGACGCCTGAGTCCCACTAACCAAACCAATAATATCATCCCATACCTACTGTAGATTTGGCTCTCCTCACCCCAAAACAGACCGACTCCCCAGCGCTGCTCAATGGTACAGTACTATGAATAAGTCAGGAGGTGTATCGTGTGGTCTAGCGGGCACCTGAACGAGGCATAAGAGGAAATTATGGTAGAACACAAGAGGACTAAACACCGAAGCAGATAAAAACAAAAAAAAACACAAATGGAGAATATAGTCTACGTACAAATAAACAAAAATATAAAATATAAAAATGAAATAAAATAAAATAAAATATGCATCAGAAAGGAAGGCGCCTGAACTAAGCAGCTAGAAAGAGCTAGGAGGTCAATGAATAAAGTAATCAAGGCCTCGGAAAGAAACAAAGTACCCATTTCGCCGGGGCTAATGAGACTAAAAACAATGGCTCAGACTGGAGGGGAAGACATACATACATACAGTAGAGGGTAGAGTAGAGTAGAGTAGAGGGAGCTGGAGGGAGTAGTGTGTTAATTGTACCCAGTGATGAATGACTCAACTTGGATACAACTCACGGTAATTGTTAAGCGGGGAGAAGGTTGTTGTTGTTGTTGTTGTTGTTGTTATTTTTATCTTTTATTATCAGTTGTTATTATTATTTTATCTTTTATTATTATTATTATTATTGTTATTGTTATTATTATTATTATTATGATATGAACACCACAAAAAATGGGTTTATTTGAATGTCTGTGTGTTGGGGAGGGGAGGGAGGGGGTGGTCTGAAAAAATAACATTTGTACACACTATCTGTAAGAAATAGTAGTATATTTCATAAATATGTAATAATAGGATTTTATTAATCATTTACCATCGACTAGCTATTCCCAAAAATGTTACGAATATAATTATAATATGAATGCAGTAGTTTTAAAAAATGCTAATGCACCAAATTTTATGATGCACACACGACCAAACTAATGCGAAGACAACACGTGGAAATAATGTTATACAGGTACAGTACCGTAGGAGAAGAATATAAACTTTACCGTACATGTAAAATTAAATGAAACCGAAAATAAGATTAATGAGGAGGAGGAGGAGACAAGAGTACAAATAAGTAGAAAGAGCATCAATCCCTGGCCTGTGTGGAGAGGGATGAGTAAGTTGAGATAAAAAAAAGGAGAGAGAGAGAGAGAGAGAGAGAGAGAGAGAGAGAGAGAGAGAGAGACAGAGAGAGACAGAGAGAGGCTTTGTGTGTGTGTGTGTGTGTGTGTGTGTGTGAGAGAGAGAGAGAGAGAGAGAGAGAGAGAGAGAGAGAGGCTTTGTGTGTGTGTGTGTGTGTGAGAGAGAGAGAGAGAGAGAGAGAGAGAGAGAGAGAGAGAGAGAGAGAGAGGGTGTGGGGGGGGGGCTTTGTGTTGAGGCTGGAACGTGGGCCAGGAACCCGCAATATGTCTTGAGAAAAACAATTATTAATTTGATTTTCTCTCGTCTGATTTATGTTTCAATTTAATAAGGAGTGGGAATAGGTGAGTGACTATCCCTTTCCTTAATGGTGATATCAGTATGGCTGATTAATTATTTATGCAAGATGATGAAAATTATATCATATTTCAAGTCAGTAACGTAAATAATGAACATTGTATATTTTCTTATTTCAGATCCGTACAGGTGAGTTTTTAAACCCTTCCATGGCGTCCTGGTGATGAGATGAAAATGAAGATATATGACTCAATGAATCTTAGGGTAAGTTCTCGTAGCCTCGGTGTTATTAGCACTTGATAAATAGGTTTGGACAGAGAGAGAATAATTTTATGTACCGGTGGAGGGATGGCAAATTAAATATCCTATGAACATATACTCTCAATCTAATAATATTCAGTTTTGTTTTTGTATCAGTAACATTTGGCATTTACTTCCGCCACGTTGCTATCAGCTGAGTCAGGTTAGATCATTTTATAAGAGGTCAGTAATTGCTGGAGTCATGTCATGTTATGTTAGGTCAAATGAAGTCCCATCAGGTCATACACAAGGCTGCCTCAGATCCTTAACCTTATTTGAGGGGATGTAATGACGTGGTGGTATTTATGTGAGTGAGAAGAGGAAGTATATCCACATTCGGGCCAAAAAAAGGTCATATTAGGTCAGGTTAGAGGAGGTTTTTATAATGTCATCAGGTCATAGGAAGTTTTGGCAGGTTTGATCAACTGAAAATACATCGAGTCAAGTTAAATTAATCCATATCTAAGAGAGTCTTCTTTTGTTATAGGGGGAAATGTAATGTTTAAGGTTCCTCCAAATGATACTACAAAACAACCTCCCTCGAAGTGTATTGGGGTACCAGTGTGTTTCATTTCATAGTCTGGAGGAATCAGCAGCCCTCCAATGCTACCGATATGTCAAACCACGTGAAACTTACTCAGGCTAGGTCAGTACTCCCCTCCCACACAGGTACACACACACACACACACACACACAGGTACACACACACACACACACACACACACATACACACACACACACACACACATACAGAAGGGTCAATATCCTTTACTAATTACATACAGTCTCGACCCAACAGCCCAGGTAGACTTAAATGAGGTATTAAATCACCCTCCTGACCCTCTCCATCATCCCTCCAGAGCATCTAATAATAGGCTATGGTTCACAATTAACCTATTATTAACCCATTAACATAAACAGCGATAGCAAATAGCCCTGGCGTAATGGGGTTTTGGCCAAATGAAGTGAAATGAAGTGAGGGGGCGAACCTGCTGTGTATTATGGTATAGTTTGTGAAGTAATCATCTAATGGGGATGAAAGAGGTTGGCTGGCTGGCTGGCTGGGTATATGGGTAGGGGGGAGGTGTATGTAGTGGGAGAAGGGGGTGGGTATATGGGTAAGGGGAGGTGTATGTAATGGGAGAATGGGAGTGGGTAGATGGGTAGGGGGGAGGTGTATGTAATGGGAGAAGGGGGTGGGTAGATGGGTAAGGGGGGAGGTGTATGTAATGGGAGAAGGGGGTGGGTAGATGGAAAGAGGAGGGTATAATATAATGGAATGAAGGGTTTTATGAGATGGGGAAGGTATAATATGGAAAGAGGGGTTGGGTGTATGAGAAGGTCGAGGTGAGAATAATGGAATGAGGGTGTGGGTATGTGGGAGGAAGTGGTGGGTATGTGGGAGGGGATTGGTATGTTAGGATGAAAGGATGGGGTGGTGGGTATGTGGGAGGGGATTGGTATGTTAGGATGAGAGGAGGAGGTGGTGGGTATGTGGGATGGAGGTTGGTATGTTAGGATGGAAGGAAGGGATATATGGGTTGAAAGGGTATATAATGGAAGAAGGGTGGGTATATGTGATGTGATGGGTATATAATGGAAAGAAGGGGTGGGTATATTAATTATTGGAAGTGAAAAGGTATGTCAGTGGAGGAAGCTATACCCCGTTCAAAACTTTTGTTCCTGTTGGCCTCTTATGCTTAGATAGATAGAAATAGATAGATAGATAGAAATAGATAGAAATAGATAGTTAGATAGATAGATAGAAATAGATAGATATATAGATAGATAGAAATAGTGATAGATAAACAGATAGAAATAGCTAGATAGATAGAGGCTATAGTGGAACACAAATTTTGAACAGACTATAGTATGTTGATTGGACGAAAGTGAATATATCAATGAAAGAAGTGAGTAATATTATCAGTGGATGAGAGAAGATATATCGATGAAAGATGTGTGGATATGTCAATAGTAGAGGGTGAGGTTATATCAGGAAAGAAAGATGCGTATATCGATTGAAAGAAATTAGTATATCAATGGAAAAAAGTTAGTATATCAGAGGGAGAAGGGGGATATATCAATGGCAGAGGGGAAGGGTATATCAAATAATGAGTAAGAAAGAGAGAGAGAGAGAGAGAGAGAGAGAGAGAGAGAGAGAGAGAGAGAGAGAGAGAGAGAGAGAGAGAGAGAGAGAGAGAGAATATATATATATAGAAAGAGAGGTGACATAGCAAGAAATTATATATCAAACCCAAATCAAGGGGGGAGAGGGAATATATTACTTCCTGGATGTAGGAGGAAGTAGGAAGGAGGAACTCTCTCTCTCTTTCTCTCTCTTTTTTTTCTCTTTCTTTTTCTATCTTTCTCTCTCTCTCTCTCTCTATTTATTTATTTTGAGTCGTCTGTATGGATAGTCAGCAAAAGCAAAAAAGATTAGTCCCTGCTACAATACACTAACTCCTCAGCCAGTCAGCCAGCCAACCAGTCAGTCAGTACATGGAGCCAACGACATGATAACATCCTATCCACTGAACCTCCCTTTCTTTCCTTCGTTCTTTCCTTCGTTCGTTCGTTCGTTCGTTCGTTTCTTCCTTCCTTCCTTCCTTCCTTCGTTTCCTTCCTTCCTTCCCTTCTTTCCTTCCTTTCTATCCTTGTTTTCCTTCCTTCCTTCCTTCCTTCCTTCCTTCTTTCCTTCCTTTCTATCCTTGTTTTCCTTTCTTTTCTTCCTTCCTTCGTTTCTTTCCTTCCTTCCTTCCTTCCTTCCTTCCTTCCTTCCTTCCTTCCTTCCTTCCTTTCTTTCGTTCCTTCGTTGACTGTTCCCATTTATCCCAGGTGGGGAAGAAGAGTATGGTACGTGTGTGTGTGTGTGTGTGTGTGTGTGTGTGTGTTGTTGTTGCTCTTACTTGGCTACACTCGGGGAATTTATTGTAAGGCGAGAAAGATTAATGGCTCGCTGATTTATTTATTTTTCTCTTTTCCAAGGTGAGTGTTGCTTGTTTGTTTGCTTGCTTGCTTGCTTGTTTGTTTGTTGTTGCTGGATCTGGTCTGGTCTGGTCTGGGTAGTGAGTGTACGATTCTGAGGGCCGTGTAGCACATTATTATTATTTTTTTATTATTTTTATTATTATTATTCAGGTTAGTTCTGTGTTAATTTACATCACCTCTCTGAAAACCTGAACTAATTTGATCACTCGGTATATTGATTTTATTTTTATTTTCGTTGGTTTCAGGTTGTTGTCGTTGTTATTATTATTTTTAATATTAGTGTTATTATTATTATTATTATTATTATTATTATTATTATTATTATTATTATTATTATTATTATTATTAGTGTTATTATTATTAGTGTTATTATTATTAGTGTTATTATTATTAGTGTTATTATTATTATTATTATTATTAGTGTTATTATTATTATTATTAGTGTTATTATTATTATTATTATTATTATTATTATTATTATTATTATTATTATTATTATTATTATTATTATTATTATTATTATTATTATTATTATTATTATTATTATTATTATTATTATTATTATTATTATTATTATTATTATCCTATTATCTCTCTCTGTCTGTCTCGTCTGTCTGTCTGCATAACGTCTAATAAAAAAAATATCTTATCAGTGACGTTGAATCAAACAAACACACTTCTATCTAATACCAAACTCATGTCTGGGAGTAACATTATATTCTGCATAAAAACCGTAATGCTTCAGTAACTCAGACGCACGTAATCGTATATATATATATATATACCTGTTTGATACTGGAGGAGTCATGTAATTACTGCTCATCACTTTAGTACACGTATGCATAGCAGATATTTCAATAATTTAGATCAATTTAGAGAAGGGATAATAATTTTAGGGATAGGATCACAAAATTTTCCATTAGCATTAAATCACGTAAAAGTTGAATAGTTTCTCTGTAAAAACAATTGGAATATTTATCACGTGTGCAAACTCTGATATCATAAATATTATACATTTTTTTTCTGACTACTACTTACTACACTTACTGGATGATTTGTTTATGTACCTATTCCCCAATGTTAAAAACTTTCTTAACTCTAATTAATAGCAACATCCAGCTTAGATCGTAACACTATGAAATAATTCTATATGACACAAGGAGTTAGCAGTCTGTGTCCAAGGAGTAATTAAGGAACTGGAGGGCTACTGAATCCTCCAAGATGTGCTAAGAAACAGTAGAATCCAAGTTAAGAAACATTATAATCCCAGTGAGCAATACTGAAGAAGTAATCTGTTTCTTAGCATGGTCTGGAGGAGTCTGTAGCCCTCTGAGCCACGATAAACATTTAGTTATATATTTTCTTTGTAATTTCTCGCGTCAGTTAGTTGTCTATCCGTCAAACAAACACCTAGGGGGGATTTTTTTTATATCTTTCAACAACAACAACACTAATTAAACGTTGGCTGATTTCTAGACACCGTTGGCTCGTTCTGGAAAGGAATTATGAAGAGAAAATCAAACGGGAGATGACTGTCTGTTCATGTGGTGGCAGGCACTATCTCTCACCCTACCATTACCGACATCACTACCACAATTACCACCATCATAACCCACCATCATCATAACCTACCATCACCCGACCTCACTGTCACTAGCGCAATTACTACTGCTTTGATTCATGGCCTGGTTATAGGAAATGGACTGACATAACCCGATTTTTTTATATGTCCCCCTCTCTCTCCCTTTTTCTCACTCCTTCCCTCCCTCTTTCCCTCCTTTCCTCCCTCTTTCCCTCCTTTCCTCCCTCTCTCTCCCTTTTTCTCACTCCTTCCCTCCCTCTCTCCCTCCCTCCCACCCTCTCTCCATCTCTCCCTCCCTCCCACCCTCTCTCTCTATCTCTTCCTAACTCCCTCCCTACCTCCCTCCCCTCTCTCTCTTTTTCCCACCCTCTCTCTCTCTCTCCATTACTCCCCTACCTCCCTCCCTCGGATAAATATAGACTATCAAGACACTTGCAAGGATACAACATGTCGATAATTAATAGTCCCTGGTATAACAGAGGGCAGACCACACGCAAATGAAATACCCAGAGTAGCTAATGTGTACTATAAGATGATATCAGTTAGGTACCAAATACCCATGAGATTATAGTACTTAGGTGCCAATGAACAGACAATACGTTTATCGGCTGATTATCGATTCTATGGTACTATTTATCCCGCCATTATACAATACTTTACGACATGCCAAGTGCACCTTTACTCAGATGAAACATTTAAGGACCCTGTGATCGGGTACTCTTAAGGGGAGAATCTTTTGATGGTATTTAGAGGGCTACTGATTCCCCCAAAGTACGTCAGGAAACAGATCACTTCAATGTTACTACTGTTGTTTCATGATACGGTTAGGTGGATTCACTAGACCTTCAATTTACAGTCACCAGCTTCACACGTTAAGAATTGGATGCATCTGATTCGTCCTGACACTGCCACGAAACAAGCTCCTTCAATATTGATGGGGTTTCGTGGCAGTATTTGAAGGACTCGTTTACCTCCAAATTTCTGACAGCATCACGGTTCTCTTTAAGTATATACGGTACCTGTTCACATTTACAGGCTCGGTAGATGCTTATAATGTATATATACTGTGTTTAAAGACTAATGATCAGTTCCTTGGCACTTTATATCTTACCAGTATGTTATGAAACCGTGGTGATATCAGATGTTTCAGTTAATGGGGAACAACGTACGTACAAATAATATGAGAATCCTGAAAAAAGAGGAGATCAAATGAATGTGAAAATAAATAAATATATGTATGAATATATGAATGAATGTAAAACTAAATATGTATGTATGTATGACCACTATACAGCATCTTGTAATCTCCCACAAAGTTGTCAGACCAACAGATGTGACGTCAAAGAAAATTATCAAATACCCGAGAACAACACGACAGGTGGTGGTTGATAGGTGGCTGATCATGTTCCTCTCACGTCACACTGTGGGCCGTATTCAAGAACATTTGTGTTGTATACGATGGCGTGGTACCGGTACGACGGCTCTATTGTTTTTCTATGGAGCCATCGTATATACCACGGATGTTCTTAAATACGACCCTGGTATAAGTACGACAGCTCTATTGTTTTTTTCTATGGAGCCATCGTATCGGCACCACGCCATCGTATACACCACGGATGTTCTTGAATACGGCCTTGGTATGAGTACGACGGCTCTATTGTTTTTTCTATGGACCATCGTATACACCACGGATGTTCTTGAATACGGTCCTGTGTTCGTAAGTGTGGTCTGGTACAGAGGACAGATATAACCCAGGAGAGAGACTGTTGGTTGTGTGTGTGTGTATCTAACTGCTGGCAGGTATTCGTGATGTCCCAGATACACCAATTAAGGGGACTATTTCTTTTGGAGGGGGTGGAGTAATTGAAGGGCTGGTGATTCCTCCAAACGATGCCACGAAACAGATCCCCTATGATTAAGATTGAGCTAAGTCTGTTTCCTGGCCTAGTGTGGAGGAATCAATAGTCCCTCTCAAAATTACACAAACTTTTAAATTCTCTCCTTTTAAGCCACCATTTCTCTTGGCACGATCTTGGGTACATTTCCTGCCTACGGAAACTAACACTTTGGTAACTAGTCCCTTCAGGTTTGTTATTAGCTCAAAGAACGAGTCTGGCGAGTCAGTCGGAGTCAGCTGCAAGCGAAGCAAGACTGAAATGATTTTGGTGTACTTTGTGAGTCATTTTCGCTGGAGATTGAAATGAGTAGTATCAAATCACTATCACGGGATATTTGAAAAAGTTGGAAGTGTATTATATGAGCGACGAGTATAGCCGAGTCATCAAAGAACTGTAATGCTAGACTGGGAAAAGCTTCAATCAATCACACGAAATTGTATAGTGAATTATTGTAATTTAGAGGAAAACTCGAAAATTGAGAACAGACTGAACGAGTCATACCAGTACCATCAACTTTTTTTTGTAGATATTCTCAATCCTTATTACAACCTCGGCTACAAGATTCGAGTTACATTTTTAAGGGACCCTGCATGTGATGTAGTCAGAAAATTGGAGATATACGAGTCCTTCAAATATTGCCACGAAACACCACCTATCTGAAAGGAGCTTGTTTCGTGGCATGGTCGGAAGGAATCAGAAACCTCCAAATTTTCATACACGATCTCAGGGTCTTTAAGGAGCTACGTACTACACTTTTGGTACCCTTGGAGTGTCTTGATTCCTCCAAAATATGCCAGAAAACAGAACCAGATGAAGAAAATAATGGTAACCTATTTATTTCTTGGAATAATCATTTGGAGGAATAAGTTGCTCCTTATTTATCAGCCCTGTAATTCCCCCTTTAGTATTGTATTGGAAGGTGCATTCAGGTAACCCAACCAACCAGTCAGTAAGGAATATCAATTTGGATAATCATGGTGGGGAACTTTTTTATTCTTTCTCTTAATTTATTTTTGTGGATTATATTTTATTTTATGTATTGTTTACTTCATATTCTTACTCCTCATTTATTTTATTTTATTTTATTTTATATATCGTTTAATCTTTATTTTTATTATATTTTATTTTATTTATTGTTTACTTTTTTTCTTATTTTATTTTATTTTATTTTATTTTTTATGGTAGCCTGAGGAGCGGCCATTAACACTCAGGCTCTCAACTCATTTAGATAAGGACATTTGAAAAGTTTCCACTAAAACGATGGACAATTATAAACTTCGAAGGCGTTTTAGAAAGCGATGCATGTGACTGATGAAAATACATGCACGTGACAGACTCCACAAATGTCATAAGCCACAAATATCACCCAGCGTCATTTTGGTGTCTTTAATAGGGACCCTGTGATCGTGTATGAGACCTGGTGGCTTCTGATTCCTCCTGACTAGGCCACGAAACAAGCTCCTTTATTGTAGGTGGTGTTTCGTGGCAATGTTTGAAGGACTCACTAACTTTCATCAATTTTCATACACCATCACAATGAATGAGTACAGGTTGGGTCAATGAAATGTTAAAATAGTGGATTTCATAAGTCAAACACAATTCGGTCAGAGGAACTTTGGTGATTTTATAAACCACAAACAATACCTTCAAAGTAATTTATTAGGTTTCTTTGTAGACGGGTAATTGCTCACTAAAGGCAATTTGCTAGTATGTTCAGCCGCACATTAATCATCAGGAGA
Organism: Petrolisthes manimaculis; assembly: GCA_034508575.1. Taxonomy (NCBI): domain Eukaryota; kingdom Metazoa; phylum Arthropoda; class Malacostraca; order Decapoda; family Porcellanidae; genus Petrolisthes; species Petrolisthes manimaculis. The sequence goes on from JAWZYT010002740.1 coordinate 67,355, forward strand.
AATTTACACCAGGTTATGACACCAAGATTATTATTGGTGGTGTGTGTCTCCATGCCAAGTTGACCAGACCACCTGCCTCGCCTCCCCTGACTCCAGGCCCCCCTCTCTAAATCCCTCCCTCTCAATCCTCCCCATTCTTCCCTCCTTCCTTCATCCCTCCCTCCCTTCCTTCCCCTACCACCTTCCCTCTCTCTCCCCTTCCATCCTCCCTCTCACATCCCTCCTCTACCACCTTTCCCCTCTCCTGCTGCCCTCCCCAACTCCCTCCCTCCCTTCCTCCCTACTCCAACCCACCCTGGTACTGAGTGTTTAAACAAGGGATATTTGCCAGGGGTAAGGACGAGGCGATATGGCTGATTGACTCTAAAATCTTGCCAACCCTTGTTATTGGAGGGTGGAATTGCGTCTCGCTGCTGCCTGCATCTGTTCTGCTTCAATGGGGAATCTGGTTGTGTGAAAAATGTGGACATGTGAGATATTTTGTTGTCTCACTCCGCACCTGTCCTACTCCACCCAGCTGCTGTCTCTCCTCCATACCTCCACCACCTCCCTCGCTCCTTCACTCCTCCACCTCTCCTTCCAATCTTTTTCTACCTTTCTCACAATGCCTCCTCCACCTCTCCCTCCTTACATTCTCCACCACTCCTTCCTTCCCTCCTCTACCTCTCCTTCCTTACCTTCTCCACCTCTCCCTTCTTTCCTCCTCCTTCTTTCCTTCCCTCCCTCCTCCACCTTCTCTCCCTCCTTTCATCCTCCACCTTTCCAGTTCTCACAAATTTCTTTTCACGTGTTCCCTCCACATCTGGCTGTCTCTCTCCACGTTTCATTCGTTCCCCTTTCTCTCCTCTATCATGCACACCTCTCTCCTCCCTTCCCTCATCTCCCTCCTACATTCCTCCTCCCTCCTTCCTCTTCGCCACCACAACACCACCTCCTTCCCACCCCAACACCTCCCCACTACAGCACCACCTCTCCTCCCCCTCTCCTTCTCCCCCTTCTCCTCCCCCCATCTCAGGGTTTATGGACAGGAAGAGCGTGTTTGGAGGAGGGGGTCTGGGGGTCTGGGGGTCTGGATGATGAACGAGGGGTAATTGTAATATAAACAGAAGTGTGGAGAGCAACCCTGGTGGTGGTGATTGTAAAAGGAAGAATGGGGTGGTGGTGATTGTGAAAGGAAGAATGGTGGTGGTGCTGGTGCTGGTGATTTTGAAAGGAAGAGAGGTGGTGGTGGTGGTGGTGGTGGTGGTGGTGATTGTGATTGTGAAGGGATGAGTGATGGTCGTGGTAATTGTGGTGGTGATTGTGAAAAAGAGTGATCGTGTTGGTGGTGATAGTGGTGGTGATTGTGATAGGAAGAGTGATGGTGGTGATGGGAGTTGTATTTCTTATACTGACATAGGAAGGTTGTGTTGGTGTGGTGAAGAATGATGGAGAAAGTGACATTAGTGGTAGTGGTGGTGATGGTAGTGGTGATAAAGGTAGGAGTGATAAAGGTAGGAGTGGAGATGGAGGATGGTGGAGACGAGGTGGGGAGGAGGTAGGTAGTGGTGGAGATAGGAAGGGGGGGAGGAGGTAGGTAGTGGTGGAGATAGGAAGTGGAGGAGATATATAGATGGGGGTTGGAGATAGTAAGAGGGTACAGGGTTATTGGTGGAGATAAAGGTGAGGAGAACTGGTGGAGATGGAGATGAAAATGTGATAAGGTTGGTGGTGGTGGTGGTGTGTTGGAGTGGATGATGAAGGTGGAGTGTTGAAGAAGATGATGGTGGAGGTGGTGATGGTGATGATGGTGGAGATGGTGATGGTGATGATGGTGGAGGTGGAGTGTTGAAGATGATGGTGGTGGAGGTGGTGATGGTGATGATGGTGGAGGTGGAGTGTTGAAGATGATGATGGTGGAGGTGGTGATGGTGATGATGGTGGAGGTGGAGTGTTGAAGATGATGGTGGTGGAGGTGGTGATGGTGATGATGATGGTGGAGGTGGTGATGGTGATGATGGTGGAGGTGGAGTGTTGAAGATGATGGCGTGACTCTCCTAATTATCCTTCATCAGTTTATTATATGGCAGTATATTTTTTACACAATTATTACTATCCTCGTTAATTACACGTTATTTTTAAAGCTTTTTATGTGTATATATATATAATATTTTTTGTTTTGTGTATAATCTAACTCAAGTATAAAACTAATATTATTTGTACTTGTCTTTTATAATTTTTAGGTAATTATAATATTGTTGCTATCTTCTAAAATTGCTTATAATTATTCTGCCTGTGTGTGTGTGTTTTTTTTTTTTTTTTTTTTTTTTGTATAAATTATGTTCCTATGATCACACAGAGATAATTACTCTCACTTACATCATTATCGTCATATATTCCAGTATATTAATAGTGTTTTTATCATTAATGTACTGATTATTGGAAGGAAATATTGGTGGTTTGTGAGAGATGTTTCATAAGAGCTGATGACTCTCAATGCCTATCATTAACTTTTTAATTAATAAGCATCTATACCTGTGTCTCTCTATTTTTTTCTATTCCTTGTGCTGTACTTAGTTAAACATTTCAGCAAGATTAGGAAAACACACATGGATGAGACATCGTGATAAACAGTAATGAGAATTTTTCCCTGCGACAATAATTATGCTGAGAACCCGTGTGTCAGGTCAATAATAAACCCACCCATATGTCAGGTCAATAATAAACCCACCCATGTGTCAGGTCAATAATAAACCCACCACGTGTCAGGTCAATAATAAACCCACCATGTGTCAGGTCAATAATAAACCCACCACGTGTCAGGTCAATAATAAACCCACCCATGTGTCAGGTCAAAAATAAACCCACCACATGTCAGGTCAATAATAAACCCACCACGTGTCAGGTCAAAAATAAACCCACCACATGTCAGGTCAATAATAAACCCACCACGTGTCAGGTCAATAATAAACCCACCATGTGTCAGGTCAATAATAAACCCACCATGTGTCGGGTCAATAATAAACCCACCATGTGTCAGATCAAAAATAAACCCACCATGTGTCAGGTCAATAATAAACCCACCATGTGTCAGGTCAAAAATAAACCCACCATGTGTCGGGTCAAAAATAAACCCACCACGTGTCAGGTCGATATGTTTGTTTACTTGAGAAGGAAATAAAAGGTTTGTTGTCGAATGGAAGGCTATTTATTGATTTCTCCAAAGTGTCAATAAACATGTCATTCCTGTAGGCCTAATGGAGGTTTATTTTATGGTACATACAACTATGGAGGAATCGGTTGCCTCTAAATCTCCAACATCTTATACCCTTGTTAATTGGATTCATGTGTTGAAGTTTACGAGTGTGTGTATAATTGTGTGTGTGTGTGTGTGTGTTTAGTAGTGTGTTCCCGATCTCCAGACTATAAGCTATTGGTATGCAGAACATCAGGGAACACACACACACACACACACACACACACAGCGCCTATCACAGCTTATGCTTCAGTGATTCCGACCTGTGCATTTTAAATAGTGTTGTTTTTTAACTTTAGCTACACTGTCAGGATCATGTCACTACGAGCCTCAAACCGTCGACTGAAACAAGTAAAGGTCAGGTATTTCGTATCAGTTTTAGACAGTTGGATATTGAGGCAAAGTTAATTAAAAAGGACTCATTTGTTTCAAAGATTAGCATCAGACCAAATACACGTCTTGCTCATCAATATGCTAATACAAACATCACTTGCTAATACATTGCTACAAATTAATTACAATACTTTAATATCTAACTGTGCTATCTTATGAATATCTACATACGGTATATACACCCTTATTTATGAACAAACATAGTATTCACAGAGCAACATCATGTTTGTTTATGCAATTAGAAAGGAGGTCAGTGAACACGAGCAAAATTAGACATGAAACCATCAACCACTTTTTTTTCTTTCCTGTTTTTTTCTAAAGGGGAGATTCTCTTGTTGGTAAATTGGAAGGCTACTGATTCCTCCTAACTATACCAGGAAACAGATCCCCCATTAATTAAAGTAACACACTAGAGGGTCGTCTGTTCCCTGGCATAGTTTGGAGGAATCACAGACCTTCTAATTCACAAACAAGAAAATCTTCTCCCCTTAATATTGTGTTAATTTATGAAAGCTGTCGGTTTATTAGTTCCATCACACCTAACCCTAAACTGGACACACAGCATGTATGGCATTTAGTCTCATTAGTCAGTGGGACATTTTAGGACAAAGGTCATAAAACAGGTACCACAAGAGCCTAATGTAATCACTACTTTGGAGTGCAGTATTCTTGGATGTGGAGGATAAGTTCATTTAAAGTCTCCACGACGAAAACCATATTTGCTTTGTGAAAAAAAAATTAATGAGGCAAAAACTTCACTAAAAAGCCCTGTGATTACGATGACCTCTGCTGGCAACAAAAACAGCTTTAGTCCTCGGGTGTATGTTACTATATTTAATCAAAATATCAAAACACTTGTTTAACAACAAAATCCTCTTCAAAGAAACTGGTTTTGTATCCAAATTATCTTACATTGCCAAAACAAAAAATACATTTTGAAGAAGTACACTACTGTAAATTTTTCCACAATATTTCATCTCAGATCAGTGACGGGTTCAGTTCTGGCCACTGATAAATACTTATGAATATATTTCTAACTTAAAGAGCAAGTCACAGGTAACTAGAGAACAGGTAACAAGGAGAGAAGTACTTGGTATGTGGGGTTAATGTTTTGATCTCATTGGTATCCCTTGTATATGGAATCAAGGGTTAAATGTCACACTCGGACATTTTTCCATCTGGACTGAACTGCACTGCACATGCATTAATAAAAGTGAGGAAGATGCTGTCTAATATAATACAGGCTCCTAGGTCCTCCATACCAAGCTGAGAAACACAATACTTTAGTTTATACAGTCTGTTATGTGATACAGTTTGGAGAATACACGAGCCTCCACACATGCAGGCAGTCCATCGACGATTATCTCACACCCTTAAGGGGAGAGTATACTTTTGGTTCATTGGAGCGCCTTGAATCCTCCAAAGTATGCCAGGAAACAAAGGAACATGAACAAAAATAAGGGTGGTATGTTGTTTGGAGTAGTTTGAAGGAATCAGTAGCTCCAGATTTACCAACAC
>JAWZYT010002740.1:77500-82588 GCA_034508575.1 Petrolisthes manimaculis
GGTAGAGGGCAAAATGTATGAAGAGACATTGTTTATAACTCAAAAAAAAAAAAAATATTATATGTGGCAGTTTTTATATTACAGTGGGACAAAACCAAAACTAAATTTCTTGATAGCATAAACTGCAACAAACATCCATAGCATTCCCAACAAATTCTTACATGTATACTATAATTTTACAATCTTTGTTTATAATTTCAATGCAGGTAACAGGAGATATAAGCACTGACGATGAGTTTGTATACTTTCAACTACACTCACTACGTATACGAATGGATTCACTCTGACCCAATATTATTCTTAATACCAGTAATTATAGTAGAATATTGTACTACCTCACTCATATTCTTAAGTACAATCTCGATGTAAAACATGACGCAATACTTTTACAATCTCTGTTGCTAAATCCTGTGAGCATATTACTCAAACGTTATAATTTCATTTCACTTTTTCATTGATACTTTTGCAATATGAAACAAAAACCATCTGTAATACTCGCTACTCCATTGTCAAAGGATTTTATTAAGAACAACTATTTGAAGAATCGACGAAGTTTACAGTAGACAGATTGCAGCAGAGTTTCAAGGAGAGGTTTGTTGGGGTTGGGGCGTGTGTAAGCTGTTAGAGATATGAACCCTAAATTAGAGAGTGTTGTGAGAGCGGGGGAGCTTTACTTTAGAGAGCAAGTGTTGTAAGAGTGATTAGCCTTGCTTTAGATGAGTGTCGTGAGGTATTCATCGAGTCTCTATACATTCACCTGAGTGCTAAAAGAATTAATGGATTGATTGATTGATTGATTGATTGTAAGAGAGAGGAGCCTTAATTTTGATATCGACTGTTGGTGGGACCTTTGACCCTTACTAACTTTAGACAAGGACTGTTTACCACACGAACTGTCAGTGGAGGTGTGTCAGGGCGTGTTTGTGTGTGTGTATGTGTGTGTGTGTGTGTGTGTGTGTGTGTGTGTGTGTGTGTGTGTGTGTGTGTGTTGTAACAGCCCGAGAGTTGGCACTTCCACATCAGCCGGTCACTTCTCTTCTCTTTATAGGTTTCTTTATATGTGTTGTAGCAGCGACTAATGCTTTGATGCGCCGGCGTAGACCCCCAAACCAAGGATGCAAAAACCAAGATGTATGATCCCACGAATTAGCGACCAGCCATATTTGCGCCGCGATAGGAGTTTAGATTTGCATTTTAAACACACGCACACACACACCCCAAACACACACACACACACACACCACACACACACATACCACCCCCAACCCCCCCCCCCCCTCCCCCTCAGGACAGGAATGTAAGCGGCTGATATAATAATAGGTTTGACGAGATTCAAACCAGATACCCTGAGAACATTAATCTAACCCTGATGTACTGTAAGGTAGGCTATCCAACTTAGCGTTAACATCACAACGGGTTCATGTCTTAAAATGCATCGACTTGTGTTCCAGAATTGTTAGTAGTTAGCTAGTTGGTTAGTTGGTTAGTTAGTTAGTTAGTTAGTTAGTTAGTTAGTTCGGGGGTGAAGAGTTATGGATGTGATATATGTACAGTTGCCAAAAAAGGTATTGTGACAAATCTTGATAGAACTTTAACCATAGTAATATCCACAACTATTTGTAGGGACTATAAGCATGTATAACAGAAGGAAATATACATATCCTTCTGTAATACATACTTATAATCACAACAAACAACTATGAACATTAATATATTTAATGTTGTATCAATAGTTGTTGCAATACCTTTTTTGGCAAATGTACAATTTTTTTTTTTTTTTTTTTTTTTTTTTTTAAGGTGACAGTGCCATGTGAGTTTTGGTCTAGTTTTCGTTCAGTCCGTCCCTGCCATCACTGACACATATATACAGTGAATGCAGTCATGTTTATTTAAGTGTGTGTTGTGCGTGCGTGCGTATGTGCGAGTGAGTGTGTATGTATATGTGTATGTGTTTGTGTGTGTGTCTGGGTGCGTGTATGTATGTATGTGTGTACGTGTGTGAGTGTATGTATGTGTATGTGTGTGTGTATCTGGATGTGTGTGTGTGTGTATGTGTGTGTGTACCTAGGTGTGTGTAGGTATGTGTATGAGTATGTGTGTATATGAGTGTGTATGTGTAGGTGTGTGTGTGTGTGTGTGTGCTCTCTTCATAGCAGCAGGGAACTCGTAATAAACCAGGAAGCATTTGTCTAGAGCCTGCATGTGCATACCTAAAATGAAAAAGCGTCCACGTATGAAAAAGCAACTATGAAATTAAACATATTCTCTTGCGTTTACCACCAGTACGAATAGTCCCATCAGCGTCACCCAACATTACCCTTGTATAAATTATCGTAGTAGCCTCATGCCGACTTGAACACGAGGCTTGGCTTCCCTGTTGTGCTCTCGGTTCTAAAGAGGAAGCTGGAACTGCTAACATCATTACGGGATATTTTTCCAAGCACACACACACATACACACACACATATATAGGCACATGTTCACTCACACGTACATACACACATGCACATTCACATTCACACACACACACACACATGCACATTCACATACACACACACACACATGCACATTCACATACACACACACATGTACATTCACACACACACACACACACACAAATATATGTATATGAGTTGGCACAAGCTTGAATGTGACTGTAAATTATATGCACTCACCCATGTATGTACAAACCGAAAGCAAACACGAGTTGGCAGATACAGATACTAGGATTCGCACACCTACAAACACACACACACACAAACACACACACAACCAAAAAAAAAAACACACACACACACACGCCAACATTCAACCACTCTGTTAGACAAATGAGACCTTAATTCGTCTGTATGCAAATGGCTGTGGACTAGAGACTGCCTGACCGACCGGGGTAAGACTGGGAGGACAAAAAACTTTACTGAACTGAACTGTCGGGGCCAAAAAGTCGTGTCTCCTACCTACCACAATACTTCTTGAAGGATTACATAAAGTCTAATAAAGCATCGAAGACGAACATTAATTTAACATACAGCATTACAACATTCGGGATGGTAAATGAATAAACAAACTCCTCTCGTTTTTTTTAAGATACGATCCTGTGAAGCTTATATTTCGATACTTATTTACTTTTGCCGCCGGCTGTACTTCCAGGGTAACTAAGATGAGAGGCATAATGAGAGGACCCTGTTGGTGGTGTTGGCTGCTGCTGTTTCTTGCACTAAACACCAGCATGGGATTAGAGAGAGAGAGAGAGAAGAGAAGAGAAGAGAAGAGAAGAGAAGAGAAGAGAAGAGAAGAGAAAAGAAGAGAGAGGCCCCATTGCCTTTAGACAGCCGCCATCCCTTTGTAGACACCATTAATTAAAGATAAAATAACTGGCGATATACTAAGTGCAAAATAATGGACCAGAAAATATCATGGGCGGATACACAAGTTATAGGTTCAGCGAGTAAAAGGAACCGTAGGAGCTCTGGTGGTGCCGGTAGCAAGTTGATCTGACGGTGTGGAAAACAGAAGTAAAGAAGGAAGGTTAAATCGGCGGGGGGACGACAGATAAAAAGAAGATAGAGAAGCCGAAGTGTATAGAGATAAAAAAGATGAGACGAAGTACGAAAAAAAAAAAATCATCAGGCTCAATAAATGCAAATTATTTATGCCTTTCAAAAGAGGAGGCGAGTAAATAAAGAAATGTTGAACGTTGGCTGAACACCATATTGCAGTTCCTCTCATTTCATGTATACAGGAAGTTAGGAGGTATTTCACCACGAGGGAGAGAGAGAGAGAGAGAGAGAGAGAGAGAGAGAGAGAGAGAGAGAGAGAGAGAGAGAGAGAGAGAGAGAGAGAGAGAGAGAGGCCGTGAAGAGAAGGTAATGAAGAGGTAATGAGTGTGGGGGATCATAGCAGTCGCTGTCCACCTGCTCTTCCCTGGACCTTCCCCCTCTGCATGCACCTTCCTTCCCCCACCCTGACCGACCACCCATGTTACTGGTCATTGTATTGTCCAGCCCACCCCAGCCCACTTATTACTCACCCACCTACCCACCCACCTACCCACCCATGTTTCGTCTGTGCCCACCTCGATGTTCATGTTACCCATCCCAGAACCACTCGTTGTCCCACCAATCTACCCACCCACGTTTATTTTGTAGTTACCTCGATGCCCAAGTACCCATCCCATACCCAATCCTTCCCCCTTCAAATACCCATCCCATACCCAATCCTTCCTCCTGCAAGTACCCATCCCATACCCAACCCTTCCCCCTACAAGTACACATTCTATACCCAATCCTTCCCCCTTCAAACACCCATCCCATACCCAACCAATCCCCCTGCAAATACCCATCCCATACCCAACCAATCCCCTGCAAGTACCCATCCCATACCAAACCCAACCCTTGCAAATACCCATCCATACCAAACCCAACCCTTGCAAATACCCATCCCATACCCAACCCGTACCAATCCCATACCCAACCCTTCCCCCTGCAAGTACCCATCCCATACCCCACCTTTCCCCTGCAGCTCACATCAAATGGCCAGCCCACCCATGTCCCCATATCTAACCCTGATGGCCAGTGTTGTGTTCTCATGCTCACTCTTAAAATCCCACCCCTTCCCTTCCCCCTTGATCTGCCCTCACATATAATTATACAGGACCGTACTTCCTGGCCAACATGAGCCACCCACTTTGTTTGTGATTTCTAACCTCAAGTCTTTATTTACATTCCTTCTTGTATACTCTGTTATCGTTTCTTACTGTTGTTCTTCCCTTTCCTTCCCTTTTTCTTATTTCTTCTGTTATTGTTTCTTTCTGTCTTTCCCTTTTTTTTATTTCATCCTTTATCGTTTCTTTGTGTCATTCCCTTTTTTTTTTTCCTCTGTTATCGTTTCTTTCAGCCCTTCTTTTTTCTTTTGTCTTCCTCCTTTTTTCTTACTTCATTATATATTTGTTTTCCTTTTGTCCTTCCTTGTAGTTTCTCCTTTTTTTCTTACTCCTTTGCTTACTTCCCTTGATTTTTCGCTTCCTTCATATACTCACTGATTATTTACTCTCTTCATACCACTCTTTATAACTACTTCATCTCTCTC
>JAWZYT010002741.1:0-80707 GCA_034508575.1 Petrolisthes manimaculis
TCACCCAGTCAGTCAGTCAGGCATTGAGTCATTCATCCAGGACTCGTTGGTTTGTTATCATCTTCCTTATCAGTGACATCTGGTGGAGAGACGAACAAGAAAGAGAATGAATACTGCCTGTCCTCTCCCATCATCAGTCTCTTCTATTTACCTGTTTTTGCCTGCCCTACCCTGTCCATGCATACACACACACACACACACACACATACATATATACCCCTCAGCCATGCATGCATATTATATACACATAGCTCTCCCTCCGACTCACACACACGTATACATACATGAACACATTCTCTCTATATATCTCCCTTCCATCCTTCCATTCATTCCTTATTTACTTTATCAGCCTGCCTAGTTCATTTCTCTATCTCTCTCACTCTCTCTCTCTTTTTCTCTCTCTCTCTCTCTGTGTGTGTGTGTGTGTGTGTGTCCCTTTTCATGACTGTCCCTCGGTCCATGGTCCCTGTCCCTACCTTCCTTCCTTCCTACCTATATATCGACCCACTGACAACCCTGCCTCATAGCAGTTCTTGTTCCTTTCCCATCCATGATATCATGATCCTTTTACAGCATGCTTATCTCCATGCAGTTCTATTCTTTCTTTTCTGTTCTGTTCTGTGCCTCTCTCTCTCTCTCTCTCTCTCTCTCTCTCTCTCTCTCTCTCTCTCTCAATTTCCTTAGATTGTTTCCCAGATTCCCTCTCTCTCTCTCTCTCTCTCTCTCTCTCTCTCTCTCTCAAACCACTAATGGTTTCTAAATAGCAATTCTATCTAAACAGCAATGTTATTAGGTTTATCTGCAGGCATAACTCATATTGGATCTGTAATACAGACTTCTTGATTCAGCATAAAAAAAAAAAAAAAGTAATAATAATAATAATAATTATTATTATTATTATAATAATTAGAATTAGTAATACTAATAAAAATAATACCGACAAATATTTCATTGTAGTATATAGCAATTCTAATACAGACCAATGTGTATTAATTGGAGTATATTGGAGGGGATAATGTTGAGTTCTCGGATATTGATGCTGCGAGATTTACTGGAAAATGTGGCATTAAAAGTCTTTTTCGGTGTATCGCTTGAGACAGCTGACGCCAAGAGGAGAGAGAGACCTTTAATATTCTTTTATCCGAAATATTACATGGCTGGAGCTGGTGAATGATTGACCTGGTGCTGAGAGATCCCACCCCAATCTCCCTCAGCCCCGCCCCACACTGGCCACCACCTCACTCTCATTGGTCCCTTGGTGTTGTCGAGGCGGGGCAACATATCCTAGCATATTGTTACTTTAATACACTCTAATTCCACCTATGGATATATACGTGTAAAACAATAATCTACACGTATGTCCAGTGGTAGATTTACGTGTGTTGTTTTTGTAGCACTAACTGTGTGACTTGAACTGTGCCTGTGTGTGTGTTTTCAGAGGCTGTGGTATAAGGGAAGAGTCATCGTACACGTGGCAGGTCGAGCATATTGTTGAAAAGCCAACGTCAAAACCACGTGCTGGATACTACGGTGGTGGATTATCGTGGTGACTCGTGTGGGGGCGGCACCAGGCCCTATCATCCTCGTGGTCCACGTCACAGGCAGTTTTGGGGACAAGGAAGAGTTTAGTAACTTTAGTTCTGTTTGTCTGCTCTAACGTGTGTGTGTGTGTATGATCGTCGTAACAGAAAGGAGACGTCACAACAGCTAGGGAGTTTTAAGGAAGGAAGATTCTAGTCCTGTTTGTCTACTCTAACGTGTGTGTATGATCGTCGTAGCAGAAAGGAAGTTACGTCCGTGTGTAAGACAAGAGTGAGTGAGTGAGTGAGTGAGGGCTTCTGACTTACTTATTCTACTCGTGGTCGTTCGTTCGTCTCAGGAAGGAAAGGAAGAGATCGCAGAGAAGGTGGTGGTGGTCTTTGTAGTATCATTTTCTGGGAACAACAAACATTGCAACGTATCTCACAATAATCTCAGTGCTCGTGGTCATCACAAGGAAGAAAGATTACTGAAGATTTATAGTTCTATCTGTTGCATATATACAGTAGTCCTCTTGGTTGTCACAGGAAGGAAAGTTGCAGAATAGATTGTGTCATTGGTCGTGTTGTCATTTTGGTCGACACCCTGAGTCACCATAGTACTCCCGACAGTTTACACGGCAAGGTAACTACACTGGCTAACGATGTAACTGGGATTCGAACCTCCATGATACCTTTGCAGTTGGAAGTCCATCTTTAACTACGACACACCATAATATATATTAGATAATTTGGTTGTAGCATATTATCAAAACACTCGGAAGTTTGTTTTAAATATATGAAAAACATTCTCGCCTCTATAGTTTGCGGTTGAACTTATAAAAACACCAGGAACTTTCTATATACATCAATGTAAAGACAATAAATATGATCCAGTAAGTAATCTGTGAATATTGTAACGAATTTACCTGGCACACCTACACAACTGATCAGAACTTCACAATTGAAAAGTTAAAGAAAAAGAAAATCGGCTGAGAGTTCTATATACAAACTAAAGAAGAAGAGAGAAATAGTATGAGGAGTCACTAGTGGCAGGAGTTACTGACAAATCTTCTGACCTACATTAATACAACGACACCTTCAGTCAGTACATCTCCATTGGAACCGAATCACTGCATCTCCACAAGAATATACTCTCAATACATTTTCATACATCGGCACAATCATTATATTCTAAATACAACATCATCTCAGTGCAACGCTGGAATTAAGAACCGAACAGATCGTAAAGAGGTGAAGGAAGGAGAGAGAGAGAGAAAGCCTATACCAACCTGAACAAGAGCAGAGAGAAAGAGAAGCAGAGAGAGAGAGAGAGAGAGAGAGAGAGAAACAGAGAGAGAGAGAGAGAGAGAGAAACCTGCAGTCAACATGTACGGACTGGAGAACGTGAATCTGGAGGGGATGAACAGACAGTGGATGGCGTCCCCCGGGTACCTGGAGTGGGAAGGGGGCGCCATCTCCCCTTCCTGCTCCTCCTCCACTTCACCGCTCGCCCCCCATTATTCTGCCCCCTCCTCCACGGACCCCTGGGCGCCCTGGACCTCGCCCCTCAAGTCTCCTCAGGTGGGTGTGTAAATATTGACGTTGAAAGAAAGAGCATTTGGCTACACACGGATATATATAAGGATAATTTAAATACATGTTTATATAGATTTTTGCTGCATCCTGATAACAAATACATAAAGAAACAAACTAATCAACCCAATCACATAACTTAGATGGTGGAGGTAACGAGAGAGAGAGAGAGAGAGAGAGAGAGAGAGAGAGAGAGAGAGAGAGAGAGAGAGAGAGAGAATAGACCCGAAGGAAAAAATCACACAAAGCTAATTATATTGAAATTAAAAATGGTTTGGTATAGAGCGTCTGTATTATGCAGGTGTTTTCTGATGTTCTGTCACCTTGGTTAATTTTAGTGTCATGATTTTTATCTCTCACACTCTAAACTGATTAATTACAAACGATGGTAGTGTTATTCCAGAGTACTGTGTGTGTGTGTGTGTGTGTGTGTATTCCTTGGTGTATAACAGTTGCTGTTTTATGTTTCGTAGCCTGAAACTTGAAAATATTGTTGTTATTGTTGTTGTTGTTGTTGTTGTTGTTGTAGTAAATGGGAAGTGATGATTGTTTCCTCTGACCGAATTTCCATATGAGATGTTTGGTCAAACAAATTTAAAATAACAGTCACGTCTCATTCACGAAAATATTATAATAAATATTCACCATCATAATTATAGAGAAAAGATTCTATATAATTTAATTTCAGACCTCGGTTGATTCACTGTGGGATATTAAACGGATATTATACTTTAGGTAGACTGACTGGAGTCTTCAAATTCCTTCAAACTATACGAAAACACAGACTAATCGAACTAAAAATATGGCTAACTTGTTTTGTTGAATAGTTTGGAGGAATAAATAACTCCATAATATGTAACCAGTATAATGACCTCTTAAAACTATAACTAACATACCAAACCCAAAACTCATGTAATTCCTTTCCTAACATATATACAAACCGATATATGAACTAACATACAATATATATTAACGAACTAACTTACGAACCGATATATTAACTAACAAACATGCTGTATAATATCCTAACCCAAAAAAGATGCAATTCCTTTCCTAACATATATACAAACCAATATATGAACTAACATACTGTATATTAACGAACGAACTAACATACTCTATATCAAAACCCAAAAAAATATGTAATTCCTTTCCTAAATATTTTTGGTGTTAGTACAAGTTGGGTTATTATTATTTACTATAACATACAAGCAGTTCCTTGCCAGTTAAATTAAATAATATTATTGTTTATTGTGGTTGGTAATGCTTAATTAAAAACATCAGATGTAAATTCTGATGAACAAGGAGTAATCATAAGTTAAATTAATACAATATATTCAAGCGTTAAATAAAATAAATAATTATAATAAGAATACAATTTATACTACTACTACTACTACTGCTACTACTACTAATACAAATAATAATAATAATAATAATAATAATAATAATAATACAGGGTCAAATAATAATAATAATTAAAAAAAATATGAGTTTTAACTTAAGAGTAAACATATAAATCTAATATATCTGAATTTAACATAATCAAATTTAACACTACACTTCACTAAACAAAATATGTGGTAAACGTATATGATAAAATTTGTCAGGTTATAAATGTGTGGTAGATAGCTTTTGAGTTTGTTAGTGAATAAGGAAAGGGAAACTATACGGAGATAGCGAATGTGTTGTATATATTCTGTGAGTATCTGAAACTAATCTGTATTGCAACCTTCTTCTGCTACTCCTACAGGAAGAAAAGTTATCTGTTAGGGTTCAATATCAGGCGTCACATAATTATATAATAGACGGTGATGACGAATTTATCCTCATGCAGCCCTTTGCCTATATTAATAATAAAATTCTATTCATGTGTAACCTCCTTCTGCTACTCCTACAGGATGACTCTCTAGTGGCGTCAAACATGCGGGAGAACAGACGTCGACGGCGTGTGTGTCCCATGGCCCAGGTGCGTCAACGTCAGGCAGCCAACATGAGGGAGAGACGTCGCATGGCATCCATCAATGACGCCTTTGAGGGCCTCAGAGCACACATCCCTACCATGCCCTATGAGAAGCGACTGTCTAAGGTGATTATAGCCTATAGGACCTCTGTGATATATATATACACCTCCACACACACACACACACACACACACACACACACACACACACACACATACACACACACACACAACCAACCATGTAATTATTGGGACCTACTGTAGGACCTCTTGTCATATATACACCTCCATACACACACAAACCAACCATGTAATTATTAGGACCTCTATAAAATATTATATACACCTCCACACACACAGAAACGACGAGTGAAGCTACATCATCACGTTGTATTGTTGTTATGTTACATACAGGTGGACACACTACGGTTGGCCATCGGATACATCACCTTCCTCTCCGATATGGTGGATACGAACCCCGCACTTCAACAGGGGGACCACTCCTCCAACACTAATAACAACAATAATAACAACAATAATAAGATCGTAGTGAAGAGCAACGTCGGTCACTGTGAGTATAAATAATATGATTAACTTAAGGCTCAGTGCTGTGGTATTTTTTTTAGTATCACGTTAATAAATTACTCATAATAAAAAAAATAATGCTAAAGAGTGTACTATAGCCATATTATATATTACGTAAAGTTAAAGAGAAGAGAAGCAATAGTCAACGTAAATAACAACAAGTAAGTACGTTTATGTGTGTGTTTTGTTTACATTACAGACGGAGCCACGACGGGAGAAGACATCAGCGGGGCCCCTACCTTCACGGAGCTGTCATGGGCGCCTCAGAGACAAGAGGTGGTTAATGGAAGAGTCAACACATCACTCTGGACTCCCACACACCACCACCACCCAGCACTCACCAATTGATTGATGCTGTATGCTGGCCTATAGTTACTCCTCATATTATGTCTGGTGTTTGTTTATTCCTTCCTACTCTGGACTCCAAACCACCACCACCACCAACACTACCCGACCCTCACAAACTGATGTTATATGCTGTATGCTGGCCAAGTCACTCTCTGTCGTTCCAGTGAAAAGACGTTGGAGATGATTGATACAACATTTCCACGAGTGACAGAGTTATATAGTTACGATCTGCCTGGCGTGTGGTGAGAGAGTGAGGTGACTTTTGAGGGGTGCAAACGTCTGATGTAATTCGTTCTGGCAATGCATTACATCTAAATAAAAAAGGATACGAAATGGAGATGGTGGAATCAGTGCATAATCACCAAGTAAAGACGAGGTACTACTATTAAAGTCCCTTACTGAATAAAATATCTATATAGTCTGTACCACCAGTATAATAATACGTACAGAACGCCATATATATGTTCACTTTATGGCTTGGAAAGAAATGGTTCACTTACAGACACGATCAAAACCCTTCCATCAGCTGAATGAAATCGACTTCTATTTATTCTTGTATTTATTTATTTATACTGTAAAGTTATAATCTGAACCTGCAAATCTCCCTCCAGTCAAACACCACAAGAATAGTTTTAATTAATAAGAAATATAATATAATAAATTGTAACGTATGCCAATGCCACTACATTTATCAACAACTGAAGTCAATGTATATGATAATGCAGGTAGCTATATATATACTTCTCATAATTATATTGTAATAAGTGTTCATCTCTAGTCTAATCCAGCCTTGATAAACTCATAACTTGATACTGTTGTTGTTGATGTTGTTGTTGTTGTTGTTGTTGTTGTTGCATGAATCAGTAATCTAATAATGTATACCTAATCACCTACCCCCAGTATACTTATTTAAAGAAAAAACAAACAAAACTGCATTATTGTTGTTGTTGTTTTATGAATCCCAAATCAACAAAATCATTCCTAGTCACCTACTGTGTATAATATTATCAAAACGCTACAGTGCAAAACAACAACAACAAAAACAACATTAAACTGAAAAACGCTACAGTGCAAAACAACAACAAAAACAACAACAACAAAAACACCAACAACAAAAACAACAACAACAACAAAAACACCAACAACAAAAACAACAACAACAACAAAAACAACAACAAAAACAACAACAAAAACAACAACAACAACAACAAAAACAACCACAACAAAAACAACATTAAAATGAAACAAAATATACACACATACGAGAGAAGGCCAAAAAGAATTAACCTCTTGCCTATTTATACTGTACTATACTTGGTCTTTTTTCTGTATGTGTGAATTAATGGCCATAATATTTATACGTTGATTAATCAGGGTTTATTATTGTTATATATAATAATTGGTTCATGCTCAAATAAATGTGTGTGTGTGTGTATAAAGATATAGTAATTTGCATAGTGTGTGTGTGTGTGTGTGTGTGTGTGTGTATACAGATATTAATTTGCATAATGTGTGTATGTGTATGTGTATAAAAAGATAATAATTTGCATAATGTGTGTGTGTGTATGTGTGTATATAGTAACAGTCAGTCAGTCACTTCACACATCTAGTCTGCCGTACAACCAATTAATTAACCACGTGACCTTATAGTTAGTTACCTGGTACTCTGATAACATTATTTTAGTTACTGTACAACCTGTATATACCGTGTGTGTGTGTGTGTGTGTGTGTGTGTGTGTGTGTGTGTGTGTACCTACCAAAAATGTAAGTATGTTCATTAAGTGATAACCCATGTACAGTTGCCAAAAAAGGTATTGCAACAACAATTGATACAACATTAAATATATTAATGTCCATAGTCGTTTGTAGGGATTATAAGTATGTATTACAGAAGGATATGTATATTTCCTTCTGTTATACATGCTTATAGTCCCTATAAATAGTTGTGGATATTACTATAGTTAAAGTTCTATCAAGATTTGTCGCAATACCTTTTTTGACAATTGTACAGTTGGATACCATAGTCTCTAGCCCAGATGAGTCAAAGCCCAGCATCTGAAGCAGGCGGTTTCTGGACGACAGCTCACCCAAACCATCACAAGGCCACACACAATTCGGACCACTGACTGGAGGCTGTGAATGGGCTGTCGTCCAGAAACTGCCTATACTTCAGATCCCGGGCTTTGATTCTAGTGGGCTATAGAGATGATGGTGAGTGATTAAACTAGTATCGAAACTTCATTAAAACTTCATTAGATTGTATAAAAAGAACTGAAACTCCAATGTGTACTTCAAGTGTATGTCTACAGTAGCTACGAATCCTTGTACTGAAAGTTGTATGTCTGTACCGTACTGAAATCTCACTTACCGAAGTTGTATAATTATGTATTTATGTAGCACCAAAAGCCCATGTAGCCTATAGTGAATGAACTTACAACACGTGACAAATCTACTTAAAAATAATATATAAAGATACATGGATTGAGTATCTTTTGGAACAAGAGTTTTCTTATCGACTGCATTATTTAAGTAAGTCATGTTATACCTGCCTCAGCAAACCACGAAACTCATGACCATACAGTGTAAGGTGTGTGTATATAGTATGTATGTATAAAGCTACACTCTGTATATATAATATGATGTATATATCATTATAATAAACAATATAGTAGAAATATTTGACTGCCTTTAATTCACCATAAAACATATAGTTCAAACAATGACTCATAAAACTGTAATTAATACAATACCATGTTGGATTGAACTGGTTTCATTCAGTAAGTACCATCTAAGTTAGTAAGTTTATCAATATAGATGCGACAAGAGATGCAATATGAGAACAGAGACGAGAGATCCATCAGATTAGATGGTGATATATAATAATCAATGTAATAGTCAACCACAGTAATTATAACGTTACTCCCATGTAGCCTCTCCCCCTCTTCCCAACACACACACACACACACACACATACAGCTACTGGTTATACCCGATCCTCTGGAGAGCTCTTTATTATCTGGCAGTAATATAAAAAGGAAGAATACAAGAGTTACCCCTGACCACAGTATCAACCCTCCCTTCCCATACAACACTCTACTAAACTCTATTACTGACGCTCCTTTAACCACTACACACACAACAAACCCTCGTCCCTTCGATCTTCAGAATTTGTCAGCCAGAAACAGGAAATAGTGAAGTGCCACAGTCAGTCAGTCAGTCAGCCCAAACAACAGATTCACTTCTTCCCAACTTTCCTTTCCTAACACTATTACAGACGCTCCTTTGCCCACGAGATGCATTAAACTCTTGGCCTTTTGCTCTTCACAATTTGACAGCCGGCAGACACAGAGAATGAAGAGAGTATAATGGTTGCCCCTGACCCCTGTATCATCCACCCTCTCTCCCTTCCTTCCTTCCCTTCACAAATGCTCTACAAACCACTACATTACTGACGCTCCTTTTAGTCACAAGATGCATTAAATTCTCTTCCTCGTGGTCTTCAAAAAAATCTGGCAGCCGGTAGAAACAGAATGAATATAATAGGTGCCCATGACCACTGTATCACTCATTTCCCTTCCCCTTCCTTCCCCTTACCCAACACTCTACTAATAAGGATGCATTAAACTCTCGACCTCATCCTTTTCACAATTTATCAGTCAGCAGAAACAGAGAATGAAAATAATGTAATATATAGGTATCCTTAACCACTGTATCATTCCTTCCCTTCCCATGCATGAGTCCCTGTCCCTCTACTAAACACTATACATTACTTTCAACCTCTTTATATCTTGCTCTTCACAATTGTCAGCCATAAGAAACAGAGACTGAAAAAGAGTAATAGTTTCTTTCCCCTGACTACTGTATCACTGGTTCGTTGCCTTTCCTGTCCCTCTACTAAAAACTACATTACTTTCCATCTCTATCTTGATCTTCACAATTTGTCAGCCATTAGAAACAGAGACTGAAAAAGAGTAATAGTTTCTTTCCCCTGACTACTGTATCACTGGTTCGTTGCCTTCCCTACGTGTCCCTGTACTCAACACTCCATTACAGACGCCCCCTTGCCCACTAGAAGACTCAAGTGGCCTTTAAACCTATCAATATGATCCTTGGGGCCCCCGGTGTATAATGGCCCATGGACGCGTGGCTAACCCCCCCTCTCTCTCACCCTAACCCCCCCTCTCTCTCACCCTTACCCCTCCATCCCTACCCCTCACCCTCCCTCCATCCCATTCCATCCCCTCACCCCTCTCCCATCCCCTCACCCTCCCCTCCCCATCCCCTCACCCCTACCCTACCCTACCCCCTTCTCACCAGGGCCACGCGCTGGCAGTTAGGCAGATGTTTGTGGTTCCGCCCCTCAGTGTTACCAAGTCTCTAATGACACAGGGTTAATAAAATAGGTTACTTAGTTGTTCCCTTATAGTTTTGGGTCTGTAACTCTGTATATCTGTGTTGGTTGTGTTGTGTTGTGTGTGTCTCCATACGTTTGTTTATCTATCTGTTTGTCCGTCTCTTTGTATATATATAACAGTAGCCTATAAAGTATGTATGTATGTATTATTAAGGACAATTAGGCGAGTTAGTACAATGTCGGATCTAAAACTCTAGCTGTCGCCTATGTTTTTTTGTTTTTTTTCTGATAAATATTTTCATGTTGTGCAGTCAAACAAGAGAAACAATCACGTCTCATTATTCACCAACATATACCAGAGAAAATATTAGACCACGACTGTATAATAATAACCTAGGACAAGATAATAATAATAATAATAACAATAATAATAACAATGATAATAACAATAACAATAACAATAATAACAATAATAATAATAATAATGATAATAATAATAATGATAATAATAATAATAATAATAATAATAATAATAATAATAATGATAATGACAATAATAATAATAATAATAATAATAATAATAATAATAATAATAACAACAATAATAATAATAATAATAGTCCCTGTAAGATCAGAGACTTTGTACCAACACGTGGCCACATACACGCATCTCTCCTATACATCTCGTGTCGTGTCATTCCCACCTTCTAAATTATAAGGTCATTGACAGACAGACAAACACAATAACTCCTTAAGCCTATAAATAAAAAATCTATAAACACATTTGAATCTTGGAAGGAAAGTTATGAGTTTAATAATGTTTACACTACATGTTAACTAAGATTTCAAAATAGTCTGTGGCCTGGTATAGTTAGGAGTCCTCAATATCCCTCCAATTTAGTTACAACATTAACAATTATTTATCCCTTCGTGCGTGGCCAAATTGGAGGGCTACTGATTCCTCCAAAGTACATCAAGGAACACATACAACAACACACTTCAGTATATACGTATACGCACAGGAACTCATTTTGTAACACAGTTTGGAGAAATCAGAAGCCTTCAAAAAAAAAAAAAAAAAAAAAAAATCTGAAGTTAAAAGACGAGACCAACTGCGACCCCAACTTCCCTCTCAAGCAGCGAGTTGAGTTGAGTTGAGTTGGGTTGGTTGGTTGGTTGGGTGGGTGGTTGATTGGTTGGGTGGTTGGTTGGTTGGTTGATTGGTTGGGTGGTTGATTGGTTGGGTGGGTGGGTGGTGGGTGGGTGGTAGGTAGGTTGGTAGGTTGGTTGGTTGATTGGTTGGGTGGTTGATTGGTTGGGTGGGTGGTGGGTGGGTGGTAGGTAGGTTGGTTGGTTGGTTGGTTGGATGGTTGATTGGTTGGGTGGGTGGGTGGGTGGTGGGTGGTAGGTTGGTTGGTTGGATGGTTGGTCATTTCTCGGGCGAGCGATTAGAGGAGTGTCGAGTGAGTGGAGGGTGAGGTTTGGGGTGAAGTAGAGGGGTGAGGAGGAAGGGTGTAGCAGAGGGGTGGGGGTGAAACAGAGGGGTGAGGGTGAAGTAGAAAGGTGAGGGTGAAACAGAGAATGAGTGAGGATGCATAAGAGTAAGGAGAGAGTGAAAGTAAGGAGAGAGTGAAAGTAAGGAGAGAGTGAAAGTAAGGAGAGAGTGAAAGTAAGGAGAGAGTGAAAGTAAGGAGAGAGTGAAAGTAAGGAGAGTGTGAGGGGAGGAGAGTGTGAGGGGAGGAGAGTGTGAGGGGAGGAGGGTAAGGGAAGGGTGAGAGTAAGGGAAGGGTGAGAGTAAGGGAAGGGTGAGAGTATGGAGATGGCGAAGGATGAGCGAGGGTGAATTAGAGGGATTACGCCCGTAGTTTTAAAATATTTGAGGGCCCTTACTGGAGCTCTATGAATTCTCCAAACTACTCCAAGCAACAGATTCCTAATTAGAAATACTGAAGGATCATGTTGCCTGGATTATTTTGAAGGATTCATAGAGCTCCAGGAAGGGCCCTCGATTTTTTTAAAACTACTGCCCTTATGGTGAGGGTGAGGGAGATTTATATATGAGGGTGAGGACAGGGAATCAGGGTGGTCAAGGGTGAGGGAGATTTATAGATGAGGGTGAGGGAGGGAATCAAGGTGAGGGAGGGAATCAAGGTGAGGGAGAGAATCAGGGTGAGGGAGAGAATCAGGGTGAGGGAGAGAATCAGGGTGAGGGAGAGAATCAGGGTGAGGGAGAGAATCAGGGTGAGGGAGAGAATCAGGGTGAGGGAGAGAATCAGGGTGAGGGAGGGCCTCAAACCTCAGGGCCTATACTCACTGCATGGGTAGTCACTCATCCATACCACTCACCTATATAATATTATCAACCCCACCCCACCTCTTCTCTCTCTCTATCTCTATCTCTCTCTCTCTCTCTCTCTCTCTCTCTCTCTCTCTCTCTCTCTCTCTCAGTACCTTCCTTTTTCCCTCCTTCTCTCCCTCTCATCTTCCTTCTTTGCATTCACTCACTCTCACTCTCTCACTGTCTCTCTCTATCTCTCTATCTCTCTCTCTCTCTCTCTCTCAAACACAAAATAACTGTTGTTTCAGCTGCTAAATGTTCCCCTCTCACTGGGATGAACCACACACACACACACACACACACACACACACACACTCGTCCAAATGTCCTATCTCATATACACTCACTCATAATTACACTCATACACACTCATATTCAAAATTACAGTTATACACACATTCAGTCATACTTAAACTCATACTAAATCGTATTCAATCATAATAACCATACCAATTACAGTTATACACACATTCATTCATACTTATACTCTTACTAACTCGTATTCAATCATAATAACCATACCAATTACACTTATACACACACAATCATTCATACACATTAATTAACCCTTCTATTCATTGATACTCATACTAACATACATTTATACATACTCATACATACATCCACATTTGTGCACTTAATTTATTTACACAAACACATGCATACTATCATATTTCAAACATTCCTATTTACAATCACCTTCATTCACACAAAAACTCGTATACTCATCCACAAATTATAATATGTTGAAAGGTAAAACAGGAGTCTTTCAGAGAATATTATACACAAAAACTCTTATAGTAATTCACAGTCACCTGATTATAATATGTTGAAAGGTTACACAGGATCGAGTCTTTCAGAGAATATTACAGTATCTTGGAAAGTAAATGGAGAGGAGCTTATGATTTTTCTAAAGTTCTAAACTATTATTATTTGCCTCGAAACTTGATGATATATTACTCGTTGTATACAGAGACAGTCGACACACACACATATGCAAACGAATGTATACACACACACAGATACGTTCATATAAATTGTGACGTGCAACATATATATACTGCATATACGTACACTATACACACACACACACACACACACACACACACACACACACACACACACACTCACGAACCCATTACCACACCAACACAAAGCTCCCGTGGTCGAAGAATCGATCTGGTGTGATGGGCGTGAAGTAGGGGCGGTGTTGTGTTGTGTTGTGTTGTCCTCCTCCCTTACCATGCACCCTTCCCCAACTAACCCTCAAACATCCCCTCCTTCCTCTCTCTCTCTCTCTCTCTCTCTCTCTCTCTCTCTCTCTCTCTCTCTCTCTCTCTCTAAATAAGGGGTGTCAGTAGTCCAGTATAAGCATAAGATGTTCACCTCGTAAAATAGAGTTCCAAGGTTCGATTCTATATATAGGCTTAGGAATTGTTGGTCAAATTATCCAAACTCCTGCATGTTGTTCCTGTTCTCTTTTTATAGTAGCTAAAAGATACCCAGTTGTATTGTACAGTTGGCCACAGGAATTCTTACACAGGCTATAATTATGATAAGTGAGGTAATTATATTGAAAGTATTGCAATAAATGATGTACCAAGAGACTAGAGAATGATAAACCAACAAATTGATAATAATGTTGTATTGCAGTCACGTACAATATAGTTTTAAAATTTCTATGTGTTGTAAGCCTTTAAAAATAACATCGTGTGTATGAATTCTTGTGTTGAGGGTCGTAGACTGAGGAATCAAACTATAAACACCTTCAAAATCTCACACTTTTCTGCAATGGGTATATAGTGATAATGTGTACAAACAAACCTTTACTTACTACAGGCTGTGGGAACATTACACTTTATAAAACATACGATAAGAAACTTTAACTTTTTTCTCCCTCCTTCTTACTCCAATCACCTTTCACCCTTCGTTCAGTCTCTTCTTATTCTCATCCTGTTTATGTCCTCTTTCTTTCCTATATAGATCCAACTGTTCATTATCCACAACCCCTGTCTTCTATATCCCCCTCTACCTCCCTGCCCTACCCTTTCCCCTGCCAACCCCTCACCTGCACCCACAACTCCTCTCCTCTATTATATCTCTCTACCCCCCTTTCATTCCTACCCCTCCCAACCCTTCTCCTCCTCCTCTCCCCCCTACCTTACCCCTTTCCCTCCTCCTCCTCCTCCTCTCCCTCCTCCTCCTCCTCCTCTCCCTCCAGCCTTACCCCTTTCCCTCCCCCGTCTCCTCCTCCTCCTCTCCCTCCTCTCCCCCTGCCTCCCCCGTCTCCTCATCCCCTCCCCCCTGTCCTAGTAGCCCCAATAATGTGAACACGTGCGGATACAAGTGTGAGTATATATTACATTAATGAACTGAGAATGAGCAACGTATGACCCAGTTTGCTTAGTGAAAATAACGTGTAAACATAATAAGTACTGGCACGTGCGTTTCCATAGTCCTCGTGTGTGTATGTGTGTATATGTGTGTACGTTTGTGAATGTATATATGTGTGTACGTTTGTCAGTTCTCATGTATGTACGTTTATATGTGTTGTTGGTGTGTACGTGTGCATAATTATAATCTGTGTGTTCGTGAATGGTACACATTTTTACCCAGTTATAGCATAGCAGTTTTACCCTTGTAGTTATAGCATAGTAAAATATATAACTTGTGTTTTCAAAGTATTGTTGTGTGTATGTTTATGTGTGTGTGTTTATGTGTGTGTGTTTATGTGTGTGTGTGTTTATGTGTGTGTGTGTGCTTATGTGTGTGTGTGTTTATGTGCATTTGTATTGTACACTCATCAAAAATCATATAACTGTCTCTCCACTCAGGTTAGTTGTTTACCTCCGATATTCAGACACAGACGGTGACAGAGAGTAAAGAAGGAAGGAGGAAGGAAGGGAAGTGGAAGAGAAAGAAGGAGGAATGAGGGAGAACGAGGGAGAACGAGGGGGAGTGAAGGGAGAATGGAAGAGAAAGGAGGGTGAAAGAAGGAGTGTGAGGGAGAACGAGGGGGAGTGAGGGGGAGTGAGGGAGAAAGAAGGGGAGTGAAGGGGGAGGGGGAGTGAAGGGGGAGGGGGAGTGAAGGGGGAGGGAGAGTGGAAGAGAAAGGAGGGGGAGTGGAAGAGAAAAAAGGGGGAGCTAAGGGTGAATGAAGGGGTTTGGAGACAGTGCAGGTGGGCCGGGGAACACACCAACCCTCCAACTCTCCCTCCCTCGCTTTTAAATACCTCTTCAGTGTTGATTTATCGACGACGCTAACGAGGCTGGTAGGTAATTAAAGGTGGGAGGTGTGAGGGAGAGAAAGATAGAGATAAAGTAGTGAAAACATGACGAATAGATTGATAGGTAAGTAGGTTGGTAGGTAGAGTGGTGGATAGACAGATAAACAGAAGTAAATAGATATATTGGTAGATTTATAAGTTAGGTATATACGTATGTAAACAGACAGACTAACACATAAATAGACGGGTAAATAGGAAGATAAATAGACTTTGAAAAGGGTTCCATTGAAGCTGAATTGCAGAGGTTTTTTTTGTTTTGATGATGAAGATTTTACTTGCAGTCAATGAAATACTGCAGCTGCTAAACTTAAGTCAAAGGAATTTTAACCAGCTCACCACAAGAGGGAAGCACTTGGTTATATGTTTACCTACGTCACTGCACAGGATATATTTAATTATATACCGTACAATCACGAAGAATAATAAGTATACCCAACAGGTCTGCTTCGAATAAAACGACATGGAGTAAGAAACGAGCACCAACAATTAAGTTTTTTTGGGGACAGGACAGGTGTTGTAGTTAGTTCACTTGTGTATCAGGTTGAGTCTAAACTTCAATATGACTTGGATACTTATTACACCCGTAGTTTAAAAAAAAATTGAGGGCCCTTACTGGAGCTCTATGAACCCTCCAATCTACTCCAGGCAATAGATTCCCTATTCGAAACACTGAAACGTTTTGTGGCCTGGATTATTTGGAGGGTTCATAGAGCTCCAGTAAGGGCCCTCAAATGTTTAAAAAACTACGGGTGATATTTATCATGGCTCTCGTCTGTAGTTCCACGTATAAGCAGGAAAAATAAATATAGTACCACAACAATTAACGATTAGGGATCTATTTTGTTTCGGCATCAGTTGTAGTAGAATGAACAGCCCTCAAATTATAGTATAGCCTACCATTGTTTCCGAGTATAGTGATCTCCTTTTCGTCATAATTTGTGGAGGAATGAACAGCCCTCAAATTATAGTAGTCCTACCATTTGTTTCCGAGTACAGGGATCTCCTTTTCGTCATAATTTGTGGAGGAATGGGCAGCCCTAACATTTCCCGACACCAACAGATTAACACAGCAGCTATACCCTCTTAAATAGTACAGCAGCTGCCCCTTTGGAATCGACCACTTGGGTATAGATTACTTGTTGCCTGCCTAATTGCCGTGACGAGCAATTAACAGTTTAACTAATTGACAGTTTGCTCTCCACGGGGTTTTAAATGTATGTGTGTGTGTGTGTGGGGGGGGTATGTGGTGTGTGTGTGGGGGGGGAGGGTATGTGGTGTGTGTGGGGAGGGTATGTGGGGTGTGTGTGGGGAGGGTATGTGGGGTGTGTGTGGGGGGGAGGGTATGTGGGGTGTGTGTGGGGGGGAGGGTATGTGGGGTGTGTGTGGGGGGGAGGGTATGTGGGGTGTGTGTGTGTGTTAACTATATATCCCATGCCCAAATTATTACATTACATATGGGATCCACGTCAACAATAATTTGCTGTATCATCACTTTGAGGAGACTGATTCCTTCAAACTGCACCAAGAAACAGAGCTGTTGCAGCGCCTAATATCAATCAAGCAAAATCAAGCAAATATGAAACAGGATGAGCGTTATAATTGGTTCACTTGTATCTCAAATGACTCGAAACTTCAACACGACCTGGATACAAATTTTGGATTGCTAGTGTACACATAAAAAACCCGCAAGAGCATGTTTCAGCTAAGTCATATAACGCCAAAAAAATGTTTATAGTCATATCTGCTTGAGCTCGCTTAATACTAAATTAGGCTATTTGAAGCAAGCCTGGATACATAGCCTATAGAGGTCACAGAATCTCCCGTCTCCAACCCATATTACTTAATTTACCCTATTAGCACAATGAAGAGATGATCACACGCACACACACACTCAACAACAACAACAACACACACACGAAACAACAACAACAACAACGACACACACACACACACACACCATCTGGACATGTTTAATTATTTCCGAGATGTCCGTCAGTGGCATTCGTAAACATTAATGAAGAGCGTCCAAAACTTCTGCCTAATTCGGGGTCAATTTGTCTTGCGTGTAAAATCGGACGGCCTCGTTAAAATGGCATGGGATGTACCGATCACCTCTCACTGTGTTCGGTTCCTTGCACTTCAATATTATAGGAGGGAGAATTTCGTGTTGTTGCTGGTGACTTTGGAGGCCGTGATGCAGGATTCCCCACAATCTTTGCCAGAAAAGAAACGACGTAGAAACTATTTCTTTGCGTAATTTGGAGGCCATGCATGATTCCCCACAAACTTTGCCAGGAAAGAAACGACGTAGAAACTGTTTCTTTGCGTAATTTGGAGGAAGCAGTAGCCCTCCATTTCACCGTACGTATAAAAAGAGTGTTATCCCCTTACGCCTTTTCAAATGACACTTATAGCTATTCACTAAGCATTTATTATATATTGTAGATCTCTTCCTTATTGGTATATCATAAACTTAAAGTTGCTTATCGGGTTAATTGAGAAACATTATGTACACTTTTGTTTGTTTTTATTCGAGGGGCAGGTTATTGGAACCGAGTCCTCTTGATGCTAAAAGTTTGTGTAAAAATGTTAAGCCCAAGTCAAGTACGAATGTTTTGGTCGGAACAAGAGGTGTCCAGGTGTGGTCACGGTTTGGCGCGCTGTATGATGGTGTGGAGGGGAGAGGTGGAGGGAGGGAGAGGTGGAGGGGGGGAGAGGTGTTGGGAGGGAGAGGTGGAAGGGTGAGGAGGAGGGAAGGAGAGGTGGAAGGGGGAGGAAGAGGGAGGGAGGGAGAGTTGGAAGGGAGAGGTGGAAGGGTGAGGAGGAGGGAAGGAGGGAGTGGTAGAAGGGTGAGGAAGAGGGAAGGAGGGAGAGGTGGAAGGAGGAGGAGGGAGGGAGGGAGAGTTGGAAGGGTGAGGAGGGAAGGGTGAGGAGGGAAGGGAGGGGGGTATGTTTCGGTAACTTTAAGGAAAATATGAGGAGTAATGGGAGGTGTCATATTGTTTAAACCCTTACACAAGTATCCTAAAACATTTGCCCAAAACAATACTGGTAACTAGTCAAAACATAGTATAAATAGTATAAATTAAGACAAACACGGGTTCCATTATGTTGCAGATGTATTTACTTACAGCCCAACACGGTGATATCTGTCCACTGTATATAAGCCAGAATTCACCTCAGTATCTAAATGACTGCTATAGTTATGTGAATCAAAAGCAAAAAAACGGACCTCCCCAATATTGAGTTTTTCTCTCGTCAAAGCTGAAAAATTACTTAAGCAAATGTCTCAACAAACATGATGGTTGACGATCCTAAACTGTTGGCTCAAAGAAATTATAGTGGAGTCTTCAGAACTTTCTTCCGTATGTCTGCATCAGATTTTTAAGCGATACTAAATATAACAGCGTCCGAAATTACGAAAGAAATTTTGAATAAAGGGAAGGTAAGAGGTGTGAGGTAAGTGAAAGGGAGGGATGGGTAGTGAAGGGTAGTGGGGGAGATGTTATGAACTGTATATTAAGGGGAGGGGACAAGGGAGAAGGGGAGGGGACGAGGGGGTAGGGGAAGGGACGAGGAAGAAGGGGAGGGGACGAGGGGGAAGGGGAGTGGACGAGGGAGAAGGGGAGGGGACGAGGGGGAAGGGGAGGGGACGAGGGAGAAAGGGAGTGGACGAGGGAGAAGGGGAGGGGACGAGGGAGAAGGGGAGGGGACAAGGGGAAGGGGAGTAGGGGAAGGTGAAGGTGAGGGAAGATATAATAACAGGGTGTATAGAGGAACCAGTAACACAAACCTGATAGATGGAAACAACCTACAATGAAACATAAATTCGTTTCTTCATTCTGCCCGATACATTTTTTTTATTTTTGTATATTGCGGAATATAAGGACATAATTAATGCATAAAACGATTAACACCGAAACTCACCAGGGCAAAGCTACATCCGGAGGTCGAATAGATCATTATTATCTTCGAAAGGTAAAAAAATTAATTGTGAACACTCATTATGAAACCCTCAAGACCTGGGTCAAAGATGGTTATGTTGGTGGAATTAAGTTTGGAGTTTATTAAAGGTATACTGTTGATCAAGTTAGTAAGTTGGGTAGTAAGTAAGTTTAATGGACATGTGATCTCTTCATTATACAATATGTATGTTTGGATCATTAGCGAACCTTTTGTCCCATATAGTGTACAATACAAGAGAGAGAGAGAGAGAGAGAGAGAGAGAGAGAGAGAGAGCAGGTCCATATAGTGTACAATACAGCCAATACGAGAGAGAGAGAGAGAGAGAGAGAGAGAGCAGGTCCATATAGTGTACAATACAGCCAATATGAGAGAGAGAGAGAGAGAGAGAGAGAGAGAGAGAGAGAAAGAGAGAGAGAGAGAGAGAGCAGGTGGCAAGGATGACCCTCCCTGCTGTCTCCCCTTCCTGACGTGTAGAAATTATAGTACAGGTGGCCAATTGCTTCAGCACCTAGGGAGAGAAAATGGTACTAAATGGTGTCATCACTCACCACGGTGTAATAGGCTATTATCCATAGACATGCACATTTAATACACACATACAGACATATGCACTTACACTCATACATATGTGTGCGTTTGGTGAAGAAATTATTGATGTGTATGTGTCTATTGTGTGTATGTTGCTGTGTGTGTGTATGTTGCTGTGTGTGTGTATGTTGCTGTGTGTGTGTATGTTGCTGTGTGTGTGTACGTTACTGTGTACTTACTATGTGTGTACGTTGCTGTGGACTTACTATATGTGTACGTTGCTGTGTGTGTGTGTGTGTAGCTTATACCCAAGTGTCATACAGCCAATATAATACATCTGTCGACCATGTAAACAATGACGTGCTATATATCATCACGTTATCCCCTGGCAATCACTCGGTCAAACGTCAAAACCCACCCTGAGTCTGAGGTCCTCTAGCCATTTCCCCAAACTCACTCTCCCTCCCTCCCTTCCTCCCTTGGTATACACTCACAGTCTCACACCTAAAAGTTCCCTATAACTCCGCCAACCAGTTTCAATTGAGCCTTTAGATTCATTTGTGTTGTCATTTTCTGATTGCTTGACACTGAGGCTATCATAAACATCTGAAGCAACCATGGAAGTAATAGCTGGCTGGCTGAGGTAATAAACTTTTGGGTGTAAGTGTACAGTGCGCATTACGTGACATTGTTGTGTGGTGTGGGTCGTTAGTTATAGGCTCCTCCTGCTGCTGCTGCCTGGCTATCACTCACATCTCCCCATTTTCTGTGAGATGTTTATCAGCCCGCGTCCCTCCAAAACACAACTCCCGCGAAATTGGTGAGGCCGCGGGGGTGAACCGTAATGCCTCATGTTATATAATATACTGTACAGCCAAGATTAAAAGTCCCAAAGCTCCATCGTGTAAATTGGAGAATCCGTGGAGGCTAACAATACAATTTCAGACATAACTCTCTCACGACTCGATTGGCACCATTTGGCAGCTCAGGGGAAGGGGTTTCGGATTGAGGGATTCGACTCGACTCGACTCCACTGAATCTTTAAAGTATACGATAAAATTATGATAGTGCTTGGTTAATGTACTGTACACTCGTGATACGTAATCCCTGACCAGAAACGAACGTCAGGCACCACACATGCACACACAAGCTGCGTTTGAACTCAGCCTCTATATATGCACTGAGTGGGGAAATGAGCAATACCAGGTGATAGAAAGCTCCTCACACTCTGGTCAGAACTGATGTATCACGAGTGTACGACACTGTGGTAATTTCATGGCGTGGTACCAAAAAAATTCAACACTAACATTATTATTAGTAGTAGTATGACAAGTAGGCTATATCAATGCACTTACCAAAATATTGATCTTATGACCAAATAAACCAAATAACGAGGACACCAACATAATGAACATCAAAAGCTGAAAGAAAAACAAACGACACATTCACACGATGACTTTTTTAACCTCTGCTGCATTTCCCTTCGTATTTTGCAACAATTAAGGACCTAACCAAATCGTAGAGAATTTAAAGAAAGAACAAAATATTGGCACTTTACCTTTGTCCATCGAGACTGACTTAGCTGTAGCTAGTTCGACCCCTCTTCCATCCAAGGGTAGCCTATACGTGTAAAAGGTTTAATCACAATGGCACGTATATATTTCCTCCATTCCACTTCCACAGTCCTCCGATCTAACTTTAAATATCCCTTGAATAGATTCGTCCTTGTCACCTACACTAGAGACTAACCTACACATCTGAATCAAACCGGGTTGGAGGACGTAGGAAGCATTAGATTGGTCACAGGACGGTGGAAAATAGGCCTGTGTAATACCTGCTTTAGGAAATTTGTACCGTTGGCCTATTATGGCATATATTCCAAGTTTTGAGAGTCCATTATTATCTGAGTAGGTCTATATATGTTATGTTAATATAATTCACAGCGGCGGCAAATGTTCACGTCGGAAAATATCACTGTATTAACACACACATATCCAGTAAAACTCGACCACCGTCCACTCCACTCTACCCTGTCTGACTGTCCTTATTCTTCTGATTCTTGATTCCTGTCTCGAGTCCTGAATGTGCAGTAAACGTCACGCAGTAGTTACCAATTGTTTGAAGATGGAAATGATTGTATGTGTTTCTAAATATTATATCTTATTTTATAATACTATGCAATTATTAATGTATCATTCCAGTAACTTTTCACACTCCAATATGTATAAATAAACATTCACATTTGTAAAACCATAAATGCCATAATAAAATGAATAATAAAAACGTAAATAATAGGCTAGCTACCAACTGGAGATCGATCCTATTATATTTGAACCCTTGATTCGAACCCACAACACCTGATCTCAAATGATACACAACGGTGACTCATAGACACCAAACAGAGACCAACTTCACACACACACACACGCATACATACATACATACATATTTAACACATATTGCATGCACATCACACTTCAGGTAGACCTACTGTATACTTTAGTCATTATTATTGTTTCACTAAACTAACAAATCATTTTGAAGTGGATAGGCTTAGGCTACGTCCTAATAACTAACTAACCTATAAGTCTCGATTGCCTATTAGGGTTTATACAGTAGTCTACGTAGTTTCTTCCTAGTTCCTCAATTCAGCACCAGATATATCAAAGGGATTTTCTCGTGTTAGTGAATTGCATGGAAGGTCTGTGATTCCACCAAACTATCCCAAGAAACACACATTCACATTTGTAACTTTGAGGTCGTCTGTTTCTTGGCATAGTTTGGAGGAATCGGTAGTTTTCCAATTCAACAAAAAGAGAATTTCCCCTTGATTAATTTTCCTTCTAGTTATGTCACCGCCTTCAGACCAACTTATTCCCACCTGGCTCTCTGTAACTGAGGGAATGAAACACCTTGACAAGACTTGGGTGAATAGCGACCACTGGCACTGAATAAGTTGATTAATTGTCAGCAAGTGTAAGGGATGAAAGACTCGCCAGTGCCAATACTCTGCTTCTGTCCCAATATACAGTATGTCTTGAATCCAATATTTAGTTTGGATAGTCATACGTGGATTAATTAGTGTCCAGTATAGACTATGTATGAGAGAGAATTATCACATGTGCCTCATCCATATAACTTTATTTACATATTCATGATGGTGCATGATGAAACTGATTTCTATGCTGTAGTATACTGTATGTTAGCTGCTTCCAGCTGAGTTTTATTATTATTATTATTATTATTATAGTATTTGGAGGGTAATGAAGGAATGGAAGTTAATTTTGACCTAAATGATAACACATTTACTTATACAATACTAAGGGACAAAGGATAGCCACCAGTAGCTACTTCTCTCCACTCGGTTTTCGTGCTGTGTTGCGTCTAGAACTCAGCTGAGGCTAATTAGGCGCTATAATAGGCGAGAACACTATTATTACACCAATCATCGAACTTACTTTAATTGCTATGAAAAATCAACAACTGCAGCTTATATCACCCACTATAATCATCCTTTTCTTCCCAACATTTCCATTCATATATATATATATATATATTCCATTTCTAACCATTCATATAAATCTTTCATATGTTTTGCCTGCACTTGAGCCTTGTCATTTTTTCTTTACTTTTCCTGCTTCACCTGTACAGTATGACCTCTTGTAAAGAATAATAATTAACAGGTGGCTGGGTGTGTGTGTATATAAAGTCTCTTTGGTTGGGATGGTGACACACTGACATCAGGTAAAAGCTGGACTTCACAGGACTTGCTGGACCTCTGCTGCTGCTGATTATCACTAGACATTTTCTCCGGTAGGTTTATAAAAAATTATATGTAGCCTACAATCACTGCCTGGATATTTATGAATAATAGGTCCTGATAATTTCCAACTTCTATATATCTGCTGCTCTCTTAATTTTTGTGATAATATCGAGGAAATAAACTTTTACCTAAACTATAACGTAACTCCAGAGGTTGCCATAGTCCAATTTAAGGCAGAAATAAGGACGAGGGAAACTTATTAATTCCTGGTACAACAGTCTTGTACTTGGAGTAGTTATATATTTAAAAGTGTTCATCCCGGTATAGTGCTGTCCGGGCCTGTATTCGTATCCGGTTCTCAGATAAGTACTTATCCCAATAATGAAGTTCTGTGCTCGAGAAGTTACATATATATTAAATTTATTTGTGTGCATTTATTTCCATGAAAGTGTAATCTCCATATACTAGTTGATGTTTCTCAGTTGTAGTAGTGAATGTCAACCTCCAACCAGAAACAGAATCCAAACACGCAGAACATAACTCATAATATATTGAATTTTCGATTGCACAAACGGACGTTGTCCAGTGGTTTCAATTTGTAATTCTCCCAAGCAGAGCTTGATCACTGCTGGCCAACCTTTGTACATACATCTACCTGTATAATCCTCTATTACAAACTTACTCTAATCTTGATACCTCCACTGACTTTTCCATTGCAGTATAGGGTTGTGACGTAATGTTGGGTGTAGCAGTATGGGTGATGGTGTTGGGTGTGGCTGTACAACAAGGTGCAGCCATTGATGGTCTGTTGTCGTGTGGTGATAATGTTACACTTCTTCCCGGTGAGAGAGCAGTCATCCAGTCACCAAACTTCCCTTCGTATAACAACGACGAAAAGTAAATATAGAATAAGAAGGTTCATTTATACTGTAAGCCTACATCAAAATTGGGTTGTTACGAGAGAAGAAAAATTAAATTGACTTATTATATATAAAGAACAACCACCACTCAAGTTGCTTATGTGGCCTTATAGTATTGTTCATGAATGTGTTTGTTCACCTCATTTAAATTTTGTATACTGAAAACATAAAAGTATTACAATAAGCAGTAGCACTAACTTCAGGGAGATTATTTGGCACGAAGACGAACATATGGGAGTGGCAGAAGAAATGGAAAGGATCAATTAACATACAAATAAAAGTTATACATATGTCAATTGGCAGGTATATGAAGCAAGAGGCAGGCAGGTATGGGACAGAAAAATGCACGAGACGTGGAAGTACGAATATATGGGATTTGCTAGTGATCTACTATAGGTCTGCAGTAAATAAAAATAAGTGTTAATAATGTTATCATAATACTAAAGAACCTACATTACTTATTAATCATTTCATCTCCCCTCAACACAGCTGCATGTTTGAGATTAGGTGTGACCCAGAAGATTCAACAGACCTCCATATCACCTGGCGAACTTCGCCCTTTCTGGTACCCTTTGGAGATTTCCTAGTCTACCAACACTCCAATGGAATAGAGACGTAAGAACAAATATATTTCAGTCTCGTGCACACACACACACACACACACACACACACACACACACACACACACACACACACACACACACACACATATATATATATATATGGCAATAATGGAAAACTTGCAGCCCGTCAAGCTGCTTGCTGGGACGGTAGGCTAGTATATTTATTTGGAATCAGCAATTGTCGGAATGTAACAAAATGTTAAGTCCTATTCAAGTCCAAGGTTCCCAAGTATTTGAACCCACGACAGCAGTAATTCTGTTCAAGCAAAGTATATATATCAGTAATAGTGGACCAAACATGAATTGAAGGCCCTAACTCTAGCTAATAATACTTGCTCTTGTATTTCACACTCTTTTATCATTATATCAGCGAACATACTGTAGGTCTACTTATTCTTTCAAAGTAAACTGCTAATAAAATCTCTTATTCAGATACTGATCGAGGTTCTAAGACGTTTCTTGATGTAGCTTGGAATAACTAGTATCCCCCAATTCCCTCACAGGTTATCCCTAAACTTGTGGTTCTTAACAGTTTTGAAAATATGCGCCCCTTTCAAATCAGTAGTCAATTCTCGCACCCCACGATAGCTGAATTCCAAAAAAATGTTAAAACTGAAATACGTGGTTTTAATAATTACATTTGTTGCCATCATAATACATGCCTTGAAAGTATTGTAATGACTACACCACTACAGTAATGATCTATGTTACATAAATAGACTCTTTAAATATATGTGAAGAAAGCAAAATCAGAAATAATACTCAACCAATCCTCCACCCTACTGTATATGTGTCACGAAGAAAAACTTATTAAAACAGAGAAACCATGAATCACTCCAGCAGAAGACTGTGTGAGTGTTGATGTTGCGGGAGGTGAGGTGAGCTGGGAAGCGGATGGGGACAGCTGGCCATTCTTTGATAATTTGTCTTGTGATTGGTGCAGCCAGCACCTCCAGTAAGCGCGTCCCTCTTGTGAAGTCCTTGTTACAGTAATTACATTTAAAAAAAGGCGAAATCACTCCCGCCATGACTATGCTCTCAGTTTGTTTACGTATGTAGCTGTTGGAGAACCCGAAGAGCTTGGCCGGGGGGGGGTGGGGGGATGATGGACCAATGAGGGACGCGCTTACTGGAGTTGCCCAATCACAAGACAAATTATCAAAGTATGGCCAGCTGTCCGCTTCCGGCATGGTGTGGTCTTGAGACGTAACGATTACCTTACCTCCCTCGTCCCTCCCTCTGTGTCACCTACATGTCCTATATGCGTCCCTCCCTCGTCCCTCTGAATCACATACGTGTATCCTGTTGCAAGGTTGGCACTTCATTAGGAAATTAGGTGTAGGTTTATTTCTAGCTCAGAACACTGCTATAGCAATTTTTTTTGGCAGAAAAAACCATGCGTATATAAAAATATATTTTGCTTTAATTATTCATAGGCATCCTCGCACCCCTTAGGAACTAGAGGGTGCGAGCACCCCTGGTTAAAAACCATTGCCCTAAACCCATCAATATGAGACTGGTAAACCCTCTTTGTAATTAACCTCACTTTATAGAAATGTGGATTAAGCTACTTTTTATGCGACTGAACAACCTTGTCATAATTTATACAGTATAGTGACCAAAGTTGTTATATCAGAATATTAGTTCATTAAATCAGAAGGCTACTAAACAATGCAACACATGGAACGTCATCGTAACTTGACTATCAAATTCATATGGGTACCATCCCATGTAGGTTTATGTCACAATGTTACAGTTGACAGACTCGCAAAGGAAGCCTGCCATCTGCCTCCTCGTAGTGTTGGACGTCCTCTCTCCCTGACATGTTACCTCTCTAGAGTCCGTTCCACTGCTCGCCTTCCTGTACGGCGACGCAAGGATGCAGTATCTCCATCACCCATTACGAGTCTTTCTGCCGTCACAAATATTCCTATCGTAGTCGAGGACTCATGGTTCGAAGGCACAATGTAGTCTCTTCTCGTTTGAGGCTTGGCTACCGGCCACCATGGCAGGTTGCTGGGATGCAGGGTGAGCCTCCTTTCACTGAGTGTCGCTTGTGTCGAGCGCCTCGTGCTAACACCATAGAGCACTATTGCCTCTGGCCTGCCCCACTGTCCGGCACTTGCTGCCCCAGGGCCTGCCACTTGATGTGGTTTGTCGACACCTGCTGAACCATCAGGTTTTGGAGGAGCTTCTGGTACGCCATCCTCGTTTTGGTGGATTTAAGTAGGTCATAATGTAATTATTTGTCTGCGTGCTTGTACTTCATTCTGCCATGTTTCCAAGATGTGTGTAGTAATTTGATTCTCATGGGTTCTATCTACTTATACGTATAGTTGCATGCCTCTTGATTGACGCTACGGCGCAATTAATTAAACAAGAACATGAAGGAAAACCCTTCAAAAGCTCCGGCTCTTAATGATTCAAGTGAAATAATAAAGTATCCATATGTAAAGGTCTCAAAAATATTAATTATGTTTTATCTGGATTTTCGTATTCATATGGTTATATTGAAATTTTGAAAATGAACCCTTTTTTTGAGAGTGAACCCCTCGGTTGAACCTCTTAAATATTGGTTAAACCCCATTTAAGAAGTGGTCACCCCAAGAAAAACAAGAACATGAAGGAAAACCCTTCAAAAGCTCCGGCTCTTAATGATTCAAGTGAAATGAGTGAGTGAGTGAGTTGAACCCCTTTTAAGAAATGGTCGCCCCAAGAAGAATGAGTGAGTGAGTGAGTGAGTCAGTTGAAACATTTTAGAAGTTGTAGCCCCAAGAAGAACAAGAACAATAATAAGACCTTGAGCTCTCGGCTGAGGCCGGAGCTAAAAAATGATAATAATAATACAGTAAATGATTCAATGTCGGTCAAAGAAAATGGATGGGAGGAAGAGAGTGAGTGAGTGAGTCAGTTGAACCCCTTTTAAGAAGTGGTCGCCCCAAGAACAAGAACAATAATTCGCATAAAACCTAGAGCTCTCGGCTTAGGCCGAAGCTAAAAACAACAGCAACAACAACAATAACCTGATATATCAACCAAAGTGCATTACTGTATCAGAAAGCTACCAAGATTCGGTTTCAATGACCTTTCAACTCACACCTTCCACAAATGTGTTCATTTTATTAAGGGCTTCCTTACAGTATAGAAAACATGGTGCCAGGGCTGCGTTCAGCTGATCTAACAGTGGTGATGTTACCTGCAGGTTGACTGGGAGAGACACGCCAACCAAAACCGTAACAGACACTGGATATGTCAAGTTCGTATTCGTCACCAATGGAAGCATAACTGGCATTGGATTCAGGTACTTCATCAGATGTTATGAGAAGACTATCCCCACCACTACGACCACCACCACTTGGACCACTACGACCACTACCACCACCACTCCCCCTACCATCTGCACCTAAAACAATTAAGAGTCATTCCATCTGGGTTTGTACAACGTAGTATAATCATGGTCAATAGTTTTCACTCACCCTTTTGAAATTGTGGCAAATCTGATTGAGAGGACATATAAAAGGATCATTACCTCTCAAGTGGTTCAAAGATTCATAGCAAGAAGTCTGGAATTTCAATAGTGAATTAAAACTACTGACCAAGACTGTACTTCGTTTTGCACTAGGAATGTGTAGCATTATAATCCCTGGGGTTACAATATTACCTGATTTAAAGTGGCATCAAAATCCTATATAATTATTATACATTATTGCTTAAAATCTCTGCAAATCATACGTCCCAATTTTACACTGGTATAGAAAAAAAGCTATAGTAGATATTCATACACACATGCCTACGCACATTTATGCACACACTTA
This sequence comes from Petrolisthes manimaculis, assembly GCA_034508575.1. Lineage (NCBI taxonomy): Eukaryota > Metazoa > Arthropoda > Malacostraca > Decapoda > Porcellanidae > Petrolisthes > Petrolisthes manimaculis. Next base: position 29,604 of record JAWZYT010002741.1, read on the forward strand.
CGCATCTAAGGATAAACTCCAGTGTGAAGCAACACAAGACAGTAGCTATGATCACTCACCTCTCTGTTTTGTTTTCATCTCTTCAGACAACTGTTAATTTCCTTGATGTAATGTTGGAACCCACTTGTACACATTCTGTACCCAATACACTCCGACTCAAACTTCAACTGAAACTGTTATAAGAATTCTGTTTACATGTTTTCAGCCATTATTTGAGTATGATGCATGTCAGGACAATATAAGAGCTAAACACATAACCTGAAGAATAATGTAAAAGATCGACATACAGTATCTTGTTACACATCTAAAACTGCACATCTACACATCAAGAGATAACATTGCAATAAATACTGTCTGGTAATGCAAATCATAATTTAAAGATATAAGGAATGGATATCTGGAATCTTAACAACTTAATAACAATGATGCGAGAACTGAATATGGCTATAAAACATGACCACCCAAAACAAAGAAGTACAGTACTTTATTGTATCAATTATACCTTGCACCATGGTCAAACTTTACCACTTTTGCTTCATAACAACAAAGAATGATAATGTAACTGCTTCTGTGAGCAACTTATAAATCTAGTTTCTCTCAGCACCAACAAGTGGATCAAATCTAAGATATAGGTCTACTGTACAGGATTATCCAGAAAATATGTACCAGCAATAAATATAATCTGAAGTTTTGTCTAGTTGTCAATTGTTACCGACTGCTTAAGTTACAAGTTACAACTACTGAGCTTTACTGTAAATAGGAAATGAAGAGAGGAGTGCCTCCTTGCCTATTGGTTTACTCAGAAAAATGAAAATACTGTAGAGAAATAAAAATACTGAAGGCTGAAGTGGATTGCCTCAGGACGAAGCTGACATTGAATTGAGTAAATTGGTTCTTGGTGGCAAGTTTATTTGAGGATGACACTGTGTTGATGGTTGAAAGTGAAAGGGAGTTACAGAGGATGGTGGATGAGTTTCAGTCCATGTATAAATGAGGGAAACTGAAGGTGAATGTGGGTGAAAGTAAGGTGGTGATATTTGAGAGAGTAGACTCTGAAGTGATTGACTTTGTCACACCTTACAGAGTGGGAGTATCAACTAGGACTAAATGTGAGACGAGGAGGGATGTGAAGGTTTATAGACTAGGCTGGGATTATCAAAATATGATTTAATGAAGCATTTTGGGGTAATGGTCGGTAAATAGGTTTTTGTGAAGGAGTTGGGTATGCTGAACACGGCCCAGGTGTTTATTCTGCAATCATTAGCCTAATTAGGTCAATTAGCAAAGGTCAAAGGTCAATGAGTGCAAATCAGTACAAAATCCCATATTTGTATTTTTTCTTTTAGGCTATGCATATTTAGGTATGATTTTGGTTTTCAAGAAGTGTTTCTGTCATTAGTCTAGTTATCTGCTGCCTAATTGGGCCTAATTAGGTCAATTAGGGGGGTCAAAGGTCATTGAGTATATTTTTCCGAAAAAAAATTAAATCCTACACTATCTGCTGGCTTTGTACTGTATATAGCTGAAGGAAAAAGCCAGATCTGCTATTATATGGGAGTATTGGTGATTTCAAAATATGAATTTAATGGAAAACCTAAAGAAAATCGGAAGAAAAGGCATTCTCTCAGTTATGGATGGAAGTTGTAAACATTATTAAGTATGATATACAAAGATTGACATTGAATACAGTATTACCGGGTACACCATCAGCTGAAGACATAATTATATACAGCTGTAAGTCCAACTATCCATGGAGAGGGAAGTTGTGGGACCACCAGGAATATGGGCCTTAATTATGAGGTTAATACACTTTTGGTACGGAAATTGAAGTGCCTCGATTCCTTCAAAGTATGCCAGGAAACAGATTCCCTCAATGGTACTAAATTTGGGGATCTGTTTCAAGGCATCGTTTGAAGGAATCAGAGACCTCCCAATTTACCACCCATTGGAGTGTCTTGATTTCTCCAAAGTATGGCAGGACACAGGACTAGATGATGGGCAAACATCACAGTGTCCTGTTGCTTGAAATAGTTTGGAGGAATCAGCAGTTCCAGATTTTCCAACACTGTAATATGGCCCTTAATCTCGTGTCTGCTGAGTGGATCAACGAGATTCTTGAAACCCAGGCCAACCCGGAATGCTATTGTTGTGGAGATGTAGGTGGAATTGACACGATGACCCCATGGACACAATACAGAGCCATCGTACCGGTACCACGCCATTGTCAACAACACACACCGATATTCTTGCATACGACCCCAACCTGACCCCATCAAACCTAACCTTCCCCAACCTGACCCCATAAAACCTAACCTTCCCCAACCTGACCAGTTTGACCTTTTCCAACCTGACCCCATCAAACCTTACCTTCCCCAACCTGACCTCATCAAACCTTACCTTCCCCAACCTGACTAGTTTGACCAAGGCCAAGAGATATACCAGGTCAGGACTGTGACAGGACACTATCAATTTCAGGGGGAGGAGCTTACTGCCCTTTTCATCACGTCACTGGCCATCCAAAGAAAACGAGAAATTGAAGGAGACATTGGAAGGCAAACGAAAATATTTGCCAGGAGATCTGTTAAGAACTTGATAGATAATTATATTTTGTATTTGGAATTCGGAGAGAGAGAGAGAGAGAGAGAGAGAGAGAGAGAGAGGCATTAGAATAAATTGACACAAACATTATAATATTTATAAACAATTTATACAGACACTATATATAACAATATAAGTCATATGCGTATTAACAAATGTCTGTTAATAAAATACTATTAATAATAAAAGTAACAATAGTAATAGAAGAGAATCAAACAGGCAGAATGACGAGAGAGAGAGAGAGAGAAACTGTGTATTTCTGGTCTTTTGGCGAATGATGTATTATCAATGTATTATGCTTATCACGAATAGCTATGTATTGGACAAAATTGGTGTATACAGAGAAAGAAATTATGCTTTGTACTTGTTCATTTTGTCAATAAACTAACTAACTAACTGCAGAGAGAGAGTGTGTGTGTGTGGGTGTGTATATAAAGGTAAAGAGAGAGAGAGACTGTGTGTGTGGGTGTGCAGAGAGAGTCAATGTGTATGTAGAGAGAAAAGAGTAAAGGAAAATCTGATAATTATCCCATGGAAACTGAGTCACATGGCATTAATTCCTGATAATGATTATGAAATACCGCCCTATATCCATTTGAAAGCAGAGCGGGAGACCTTCACTGATGGACAGCCAAAAGTCAACTGACAGCATAGCCCCTTCTTGACCGTGAGTCTGCCCTTTTACCTACGTCACAGATTCACTCACCCCCCAGGTGGGAAGTGAGGAGCGCAAATGTCCCGACCTGGTATATCTCTTGGCCTTGAGTTTGACCTTCTCCAACCTAAACAATAGTTGGCTTCCGAGGTAATCAACTTTTGGGTGTAAGTGTACAGTGCGTATTACATGACATTGTTATGTGGCGTGGGTCGTTAGTTATAGGCTACTGCTGCTGCTGCCTGGCTATCACTCACATCTTCCCATTTTCTGCGAGATGTTTATCAGGCCGCGTCCCTCCAAAACACAACTCCCGCGAAATTGGTGAGGCCGCGGGGGTGAACCGTAATGCCTCATGTTATATAATGTACTGTACAGCCAAGATTAAAAGTCCCAAAGCTCCATCGTGTAAATTGAAGAATCCGTAGAGGCTAACAATACAATTTCAGACATAACTCTCTCTCGACTCGATTGGCACCATTTGGCAGCTCAGGGGAAGGAGTTTCGGATTGAGGGATTCGACACGATTCCACTGAATCTCTAAAGTAAACTATAAAATAATCATGATAGTGTTTGGTTAATGTACGACACTGTGGTAATTTCATGGCTTGGTACAGAAATTCAAGACTAACATTATTATTAGTATGACAAGTATATCAATGCACTTACCAAAATACTGATCTTATGACCAAATAAACCAAATAACGAGGACACCAACATAATGAACATCAAAAGCTGAAAGAAAAACAAACGACACATTCACACGATGATTTTTTCCACCTCTGCTGCATTTCCCTTCATATTTTGCAACAATTAAGGACCTAACCAAATCGTAGAGAATTTAAGGAAAGAACAAAATATTGGCACTCTACCTTTCTCCATCGAGACTGACTCAGCTGTAACTAGTTCGACCCCTCTTCCATCCAAGGGTAACGGATATGTGTAAAGAGTTTAATTACAATGGCACGTATATATTTCTTCCATTCCACGTCCACAGTCTTCCGATCTAACTTTAAATTTCCCTTGAATAGCTTCGTCCTTGTCACCTACACTAGAGACAAACCTACACCTCTGAATCAAACCGGGTTGGAGGACGAAGGAAGCATTAGATTGGTCACAGGACGGTGGAAAATAGGCCTGTGTAATACCTGCTTCAGGAAATTTGTACCGTTAGCCTATTATGGCATATATTCCAAGTTTTGAGAGTCCATTATTATCTGAGTAGGCCTATATATGTTATGTTAATATAATTCACAGCGGCGGCAAATGTTCACGTCGGAAAATATCACTGTATTAACACACACATATCCAGTAAAACTCGACCACCGTCCACTCCACTCTACCCTGTCTGACTGTCCTTATTCTTCTGATTCTTGATTCCTGTCTCGAGTCCTGAATGTGCAGTAAACGTCACGCAGTAGTTACCAATTGTTTGAAGATGGAAATGATTGTATGTGTTTCTAAATATTATATCTTATTTTATAATACTATGCAATTATTAATGTATCAGCCCAATAACTTTTCACACTCCAATATGTATAAATAAACATTAACAATTGAAAAACCATAAATGCCATTATAAAATGAATAATAAAAACGTAAATAATAGGCTAGCTACCAACTGGAGATCGATCCTATTATATTTGAACCCTTGATTCGAACCCACAACACCTGATCTCAAATGATACACAACGGTGACTCATAGACACCAAACAGAGACCAACTTCACACACACACACACGCATACATACATACATACATATTTAACACATATTGCATGCACATCACACTTCAGGTAGACCTACTGTATACTTTAATCATTATTATTGTTTCACTAAACTAACAAACCATTTTGAAGTGGATAGGCTTAGGCTACGTCCTAATAACTAACTAACCTATAAGTCTCGATTGCCTATTAGGGTTTATACAGTAGTCTACGTAGTTTCTTCGTAGTTCCTCAATTCAGCACCAGATATATCAAAGGGATTTTCTCGTGTTAGTGAATTGCATGGAAGGTCTGTGATTCCACCAAACTATCCCAAAAAACAGACATTCACATTTGTAACATTGAGGTCGTCTGTTTCCTGGCATAGTTTGGAGGAATCGGTAGTTTTCCAATTCAACAAAAAGAGAATGAATTCATTTCCTCCCTTTAATTAATTTCCCTTCTAGTTATGTCACCGCCTTCAGACCAACATATTCCCACCTGACTCTCTGTACCTGAGGGAATGAAACACCTTGACAAGACTTGGGTGAATAGCGACCAGGCACTGAATAAGTTGATTAATTGTCAGCAAGTGTAAGGGATGAAAGACTCACCAGTGCCAATAGCCAATACTCTGCTTCTGTCCCAATATACAGTCGTGGTCAATAATAATCATCCACATATGGGTAACTTTAACAATTCGCTGTCTAATGTTTTCACGTTCACATATGATATTATTGTTTTAAGTAGTGCATAGCTACTTATATTAAATCAAAAGATGGTAATTAACCTATTTATTGGAAAGTTTATCAGCTAGGTAACAGAGGGAAGCTGTCAAAATCTTACGTGAGTTATTTCTACATGGATGATTATATTTAACCACGACTGTATGTCTTGAATCCAATATTTAGTTTGGATAGTCATACGTGGATTAATTAGTGTCCAGTATAGACTATGTATGAGAGAGAATTATCACATGTGCCTCATCCATATAACTTTATTTACATATTCATGATGGTGCATGATGAAACTGATTTCTATGCTGTAGTATACTGTATGTTAGCTGCTTCCAGCTGAGTTTTATTATTATTATTATTATTATAGTATTTGGAGGGTAATGAAGGAATGGAAGTTAATTTTGACCTAAATGATAACACATTTACTTATACAATACTAAGGGACAAAGGATAGCCACCAGTAGCTACTTCTCTCCACTCGGTTTTCGTGCTGTGTTGCGTCTAGAACTCAGCTGAGGCTAATTAGGCGCTATAATAGGCGAGAACACTATTATTACACCAATCATCGAACTTACTTTAATTGCTATGAAAAATCAACAACTGCAGCTTATATCACCCACTATAATCATCCTTTTCTTCCCAACATTTCCATTCATATATATATATATATATATTCCATTTCTAACCATTCATATAAATCTTTCATATGTTTTGCCTGCACTTGAGCCTTGTCATTTTTTCTTTACTTTTCCTGCTTCACCTGTACAGTATGACCTCTTGTAAAGAATAATAATTAACAGGTGGCTGGGTGTGTGTGTATATAAAGTCTCTTTGGTTGGGATGGTGACACACTGACATCAGGTAAAAGCTGGACTTCACAGGACTTGCTGGACCTCTGCTGCTGCTGATTATCACTAGACATTTTCTCCGGTAGGTTTATAAAAAATTATATGTAGCCTACAATCACTGCCTGGATATTTATGAATAATAGGTCCTGATAATTTCCAACTTCTATATATCTGCTGCTCTCTTAATTTTTGTGATAATATCGAGGAAATAAACTTTTACCTAAACTATAACGTAACTCCAGAGGTTGCCATAGTCCAATTTAAGGCAGAAATAAGGACGAGGGAAACTTATTAATTCCTGGTACAACAGTCTTGTACTTGGAGTAGTTATATATTTAAAAGTGTTCATCCCGGTATAGTGCTGTCCGGGCCTGTATTCGTATCCGGTTCTCAGATAAGTACTTATCCCAATAATGAAGTTCTGTGCTCGAGAAGTTACATATATATTAAATTTATTTGTGTGCATTTATTTCCATGAAAGTGTAATCTCCATATACTAGTTGATGTTTCTCAGTTGTAGTTGTGAATGTCTACCTCCAACCAGAAACAGAATCCAAACACGCAGAACATAACTCATAATATATTGAATTTTCCAGAGCTAGGATATGGCCACTTCTGGCCAACCTTTGTACAGTTGCCAGCACTTATAACTGGTACATTCAGCATTGTCAGTCCTCTAGTCCTGTACTAGTTATATGTGCAGGCAATTGTACATCTACCTGTATAGGCTAATAATCACTCTATTACAAACTTACTCTAATCTTGATACCTCCACTGACTTTTCCATTGCAGTATAGGGTTGTGACGTAATGTTGGGTGTAGCAGTATGGGTGATGGTGTTGGGTGTGGCTGTACAACAAGGTGCAGCCATTGATGGTCTGTTGTCGTGTGGTGATAATGTTACACTTCTTCCCGGTGAGAGAGCAGTCATCCAGTCACCAAACTTCCCTTCGTATAACAACGACGAAAAGTAAATATAGAATAAGAAGGTTCATTTATACTGTAAGCCTACATCAAAATTGGGTTGTTACGAGAGAAGAAAAATTAAATTGACTTTTATTATATATAAAGAACAACCACCACTCAAGTTGCTTATGTGGCCTTATAGTATTGTTCATGAATGTGTTTGTTCACCTCATTTAAATTTTGTATACTGAAAACATAAAAGTATTACAATAAGCAGTAGCACTAACTTCAGGGAGATTATTTGGCACGAAGACGAACATATGGGAGTAGCAGAAGAAATGGAAAGGATCAATTAACATACAAATAAAAGTTATACATATGTCAATTGGCAGGTATATGAAGCAAGAGGCAGGCAGGTATGGGACAGAAAAATGCACGAGACGTGGAAGTACGAATATATGGGATTTGCTAGTGATCTACTATAGGCCTGCAGTAAATAAAAATAAGTGTTAATAATGTTATCATAATACTAAAGAACCTACATTACTTATTAATCATTTCATCTCCCCTCAACACAGCTGCATGTTTGAGATTAGGTGTGACCCAGAAGATTCAACAGACCTCCATATCACCTGGCGAACTTCGCCCTTTCTGGTTGCCCCTGGAGATACCCTTGAATTCGAACAATTCAATGGAACAGAGACGTAAGAACAACATATATATATATATATATATATATATATATATTCTCGCATCAATTCTCGCACCCCACGATAGCTGAATTCCAAAAAAAATTTAAAACTGAAATACGTGGTTTTAATAATTACATTTGTTGCCATCATGATACATGCCTTGAAAGTATTGTAATGGCTACACCACTACAGTAATGATCTAGGTTACATAAATAGACCCTTTAAATATATGTGAAGAAAGCAAAATCAGAAATAATACTCAACCAATCCTCCATCCTACTGTATTTTTTATGTGTCAGGAAGAAAAACTTATTAAAACAGGGAAACCATGAATCACTCCAGCAGAAGACTGTGAGTGTTGATGGTGCGGGAGGTGTGGCAGGCTGGTTAAAAACCATTGCCCTAAACTCATCAATATGAGACTGGTAAACCCTCTTTGTAATTAACCTCACTTTACAAAAATGTGGATTAAGCTACTTTTTATGTGACTGAACAACCTTGTCATATACAGTATAGTGACCAAAGTTGTTATATCAGAATATTAGTTCATTAAATCAGAAGGCTACTAAACAATGCAACACATGGTACTAAATAACAACCTGATATATCAACCAAAGTGCATTACTGTATCAGAAAGCTACCAAGATTCGGTTTCAATGACCTTTCAACTCACACCTTCCACAAATGTGTTCATTTTATTAAGGGCTTCCTTACAGTATAGAAAACATGGTGCCAGGGCTGCGTTCAGCTGATCTAACAGTGGTGATGTTACCTGCAGGTTGACTGGGAGAGACACGCCAACCAAAACCATAACAGACACTGGATTTGCCAAGTTCACATTCGTCACCGATGGAAGCATAACTGGCATTGGATTCAGGTACTTCATCAGATGCTATGAGAAGACTATCCCCACCACTACGACCACCACCACCACCACCACCACTACGATGCCTACCACCACCACCACCACTACCATGCCCACCACCACCACTACCATGCCCACCACCACCACTACCATGCCCACCACCACCACCACTACGATGCCCACCACCACCACCACTCCAGACCCTACCATCTGCATCTAAAACAATTAAGAGTCATGCCATCTGGGTTTGTAAAATGTAGTATAATCATGGTCAATAGTTTTCACCCATCCTGTTGAAATTGTGGCAAATCTGATTGAGAGGACAAGTAGGTTCAAAGATTCATAGCCAGAAGTCTGGAATTTCAATAGTGAGTTAAAACTACTGACTAAGACTGTACTTAGTCTTGCACTAGGAACGTGTAGCATTATAATCCCTGGGGTTACAATATTACCTGATTTATAGTGGCATCAAAATCCTACATATACAGTATTGCTTAAAATCTCTGCAAATCATACGTCCCAATTTTACACTGGTATAGAAAAAGAGCTATAGTAGATATTCATACACACATGCCTACGCACATTTATACACACACTTACACATCTAAGGATAAACTCCAGTGTGAAGCAACACAAGACAGTAGCTATGATCACTCACCTCTCTGTTTTGTTTTCATCTCTTCAGACAACTGTTAATTTCCTTGATGTAAAGTTGGAACCCACTTGTACACATTCTGTACCCAATACACTCCGACTCAAACTTCAACTGAAACTGTTATAAGAATTCTGTTTACATGTTTTCAGCCATTATTTGAGTATGATGCATGTCAGGAAAATAAGAGCTAAACACATAACCTGAAGAATAATGTAAAAGATCGACATACAGTATCTTGTTACACATCTAAAACTGCACATCTACACATCAAGAGATAACATTGCAATAAATACTGTCTGGTAATGCAAATCATAATTTAAAGATATAAGGAATGGATATCTGGAATCTTAACAACTTAATAACAATGATGCGAGAACTGAATATGGCTATAAAACATGACCACCCAAAACAAAGATGTACAGTACTTTATTGTATCAATTATACCTTGCACCATGGTCAAACTTTACCACTTTTGCTTCATAACAACAAAGAATGATAATGTAACTGCTTCTGTGAGCAACTTATAAATCTAGTTTCTCTCAGCACCAACAAGTGGATCAAATCTAAGATATAGGTCTACTGTACAGGATTATCCAGAAAATATGTACCAGCAATAAATATAATCTGAAGTTTTGTCTAGTTGTCAATTGTTACCGACTGCTTAAGTTACAAGTTACAACTACTGAGCTTTACTGTAAATAGGAAATGAAGAGAGGAGTGCCTCCTTGCCTATTGGTTTACTCAGAAAAATGAAAATACTGTAGAGAAATAAAAATACTGAAGGCTGAAGTGGATTGCCTCAGGACGAAGCTGACATTGAATTGAGTAAATTGGTTCTTGGTGGCAAGTTTATTTGAGGATGACACTGTGTTGATGGTTGAAAGTGAAAGGGAGTTACAGAGGATGGTGGATGAGTTTCAGTCCATGTATAAATGAGGGAAACTGAAGGTGAATGTGGGTGAAAGTAAGGTGGTGATATTTGAGAGAGTAGACTCTTAAGTGATTGACTTTGTCACACCTTACAGAGTGGGAGTATCAACTAGGACTAAATGTGAGATAATTTTAGGGGGTGAGATGATGGAAGAAGTGAAGGATTATAAGTACAGTATTTGGGAACTGGTTTGTGTAAACATGGAAGAATGGAAGGAAAAATTTGGGATGGGAGAGAACAGTGAGAGGTAGACAGGTCATAAGATCACTGGGAAGGATTATGAAGGGTAGAAGTGTTTGTATGGAAGTGAAAAGGGGACTAAAAAACAGCATAATCCTTGATGATGCCATTTCTGATTATTTTCTTTCCCACCCTGTTACAAACACAGTACAGTATGCCTTTGCTTTATGTTGTTGCTTTGGGTATGGTTCCCCTAGTTTAATTTTTCTTGGGGGAATACCTTTTTGTCTGATGTTTACATTCACTCTATGTAGGGTCTCCTTCCATCATTGTTCTCTGTTTGGTTATCTGGTTTTCTTTCTGTAGGTATCCAATTATGTTCATTACAGTACTTTATTCCTCTCTTTAGTTTGTGCACATTTCTTTTTATTTCCTCCTCTCTAAGTTTACAGCTTTATTATAGCCTGGGCATAGTAGACTGTAACCAAATTATCATTCTTTTTCTTTCCCCACCCAATGATTATTATCTCTTGACAGGAGCTGCTTTGCCAATGCTACTATTCCTTTCCCTTCCTTCAGGCAAAAAGTTTTACATTCAATAAATACTGAATTTATTGGCTGATGATGCCTTTACAGTCCTGTGGCAATCATGAATTATTCGTTCCCCTGTTTTTTCTCCAAATCTTGGGATCCCTTCTCCCCATCATCTTGTCTGGCAGTACTGTACAATATATGACTGAAGCTGTTGTGCTGCAATCAGTGTTTTCCGTCCAATCCATTGATCAATAAATCTCCATTCAGTGCAGGTCTCTGAGTCCAGCCAATCCTCAGAGTAAAAGCTTAATAAAGTATGTATCAGAACTTGAATTTTTCTATTTCTGTAGAACTTGCATATACTGTAACTGGTTTTGACACATATCTACACCATACAATAAAAATTTGTCTTCTTTAAATAAGGAATTCAACTAAAAAGTAAACATTACTTGTCACTTTACTAAATAAATAAAACATTCATAAATCATTTTCTGGCTGGCAGTGTCTTTATACACCTGAGAGACTAATATTAAGGCAGTGAGCTTATGCAGATTAACTGCTGAGTGACAAAAATGAAATAGCTAGTGCTGTTCTGTTCTTGTAAGTATGTATTAAAAGTACTCTGCTGCTTCCATATACACAAACCATGTATTAAAATAATCTGCTTTAACATAAATAAAATAATGAAGTGTACACAAATACAGTATAATGGAAACTGAGTACTGTACAAATAACTGCAGGACAATTATATATACAAAAGAAAAATTTTCATCAGTCTTTTGTCTGCACATTATTATTATCATAGCACCTCACTAAGATATTTCTAATATCATTATCAGTGTTGCATCTAACACCTGCAAGAATATCCCTGTTCAAACCTATCTCAAGAAGAATAAAAAGATTTTACAAGCAACAAAACTATAATTTCAGAACAAATGAAATACTGTACATAGACTCTTGCACAATCAACCTCATCACTGGGACAATCTTAGTAATAAGAAAACACAAGATTATTTGCTTATCTTTACAAGACTTTTCTTAATTTATATTTTGTTTGTAAAATCTTCAATTATTCATGCCATATCAATTCATAAAGGCACTGTACAGGACTAAAGCTTTCAGATTAAATGATCAATTATGCCACCATAGTATTTTGTGAAAAAAATTCACAAATAAATACACAAAATTGTTACTGCTAAATCTTAAATTTTTATCATCATCAAAAGATGCTTACAGTATTATGTAAATATAATTTTATTTTGTTTCTTCTACTATACAAATTGCTATACACCACGAAAATTAATGCAAGGGATGCTGACTTATTGAACACTTTACTGGATAGTAAGTTTCCCTAAATTAAATAAAACATCAAATGTCTAGTTGCTTGCTTGGTCTAATGAGTTAAAGTTTTCTTTCTTTAGCACCAGTATCAGCATTGTCTATCTGAATATATGCTCTGTTGAGCACATTACAACTTTTGAAGGGCATAAAGATATTTGGCAATGACCTGAGGCTTGTTATTTGTCCAAACTATTGTTTGTAATAAACAGAATAAGTTGTCTGTTTTGTAGTACAGTTTAAAGGAATCAGAACTCTTGAATTACTGACAATATCTATCCAACATTAAATTACCCTATAACGTTAATACATGGGAAGATGTAATTTCCATGGTATAGAAACTAAACTGAACTCTATAATGGGATTAATTCATACATGAATTATAGTCTCAGGTAATACTATCATGAACCCAGTGGCTTCATGTCCAGGTATCATGGTCATCCACTTCCTGGTCAAAGTCAGCAGACTTAATTGTCAGGAATCAGCACCACAGTCATGTGCAGCACTGCATTGCCCTCTTATTTCATACATTATATTTTCCTCCATTGTATATTTGTGTTATGCCCATATAGTAGTTGATATCAATCATATTCAACAAGGTACTATATACACTTTTTTTCTTTAACATGGACAACATTCTATAAGTTTAGGTGAACAAAATTATAAATTTACTTCCAAGGTCATTTACATCATCAATTTTCTTACTGTATCAATATTTACTTCATTGATATATTGTACTGCACTTGTGGCTTAACAGTTGGGATTGCTTGCTGTTAATATCACTCAATATCAGTATGTGATATGTCTTCTATTACATGAAATAGATTGGGAATATGAAAATTAAAATGGTTCAGTCTGATATTCTAACAACCTGTAATTAAACTCAATCTTAGTTCATATAAAAATAATAGATACAGTACTGCCTAAGGAACTTTGTAACTGAGAGAAGAAGAGTACCAAATAGCACTGTATAGTACAGAATAACAGTAAAGTACACTGTACAGTACAATTTGGCTTTTCCAGGTATCACAATACATTACACTTCAGTACTCATTACTAACATTCTAAACATCTTAGTTTGTAACCGAGGCAAGAATATGAAAGTTCGTAAGTGGATAATTGTAAGGTTTGTGATCAACTTGCACACTACTGACTGACTTTCACTGGCACTGTTGCAGTATCGTTCCTGGCAGTCAACTTGCTGGTAAGGTTTTGATTACTTTCATACTCACTCAACCAGTTTATCATAGCCAGCCATATTCCTAGTTATTTAGTTGGGTTTCTAACCACCAAAACCACTACTCCCAAGGTGATGTAACTGTGGTCTGGTGTGTAGTACCATACACATAGTACTGTACTTCATTAAGATTATGATTTGTTTACTTACTGACATATGGGATTCGTAACTTTAAGCCACGATTGAGTCCACAGAGTTTGACTAGGTATACAGTCCTCAGTCTCATTACTGAATACTATGTGGTGAGGAGAGTTGGTAAATACAAAAATGGGAACTGTCGCACATTAACAATTCAGTCACAGAGTGAGTAAGAATCCCAGTTGCAATGGAGCACATCTTTTCTATACATCCAACCTGATCCACAGAAGTGCTTTATTCCACTCAGCCACATAGTGCTTGAATTTTCTTACATCTCGTTCCATTGTCAGAAATAAAGCACGACATGTCAGTGAGAGCAAAGCTGTAAGTTTTCTTACACATCACCATTAGAGTGTAAAGTTAAAGTTAAGTTTCTGAAATGAACCATCTAAGAGACAAAATGGGCAGGAGTCTTACATCACTACTCTGACCTCAGCAGCTACATTCCACTACTGCACCAAGTGTCTTATCACAGTTAGCAACAACACTTATTATCAACACATAACATTACAGTACAGTACTAAATAACATTAGAATCTTTCAGTTTTCTGGTTAGTTAATCCAAACGGTTTGCGATAACACTATTTGTAATTGACTGTTCCTTTTCCACAACAGGTCACATATGCTTAGAATTGAAATCATGTATCATATTTTTTCTATTTTTCCTTATCAGTACGTATTTCTTACTTTGTTATCAGTACTTTTTCTAAATCTGGTGGCTAATTGTGCTCAGCAATTATTTTGAACACTTCAAATACTGTACAGTACTGTACTATTAAAATTTCTCCATCAATCACTACCATATCACAATGATAAGGAGCTACAGTAGCTCTATTTACAGTACACCACCAGTACGTACTGTACTGATTAATTATCAGCATCAGTCATATCTCCATGTGTTCCTCATATGTCAATAGAAATCAACTGACAGAGCCTCCTAAATCTAAGTCAGTCAGCAGATAAGATCGCTCGAACGATAAAGGGCACTGTACTTGTCCATGACAACATTAATTTCTTCATACCAAAGCTAAAGGCAATTTTTTGTTTTTCTAAACTTCGGTTCCCTCATCATCCAGATTATTTCTTACTGTGATGGCTAGTGTCTTTACCTTGACAGTCTGTAAGTTACTCTCACTGTTCAGGGTCATATTAGCTGGCAGTGTTTTAGGTCGCTCCATAATCTTCCCTCCGACTCCTTTTCTACGAAACTCCTCTCGCTCATTCTTGCGGCTGCGTACCACAATCACTTTATTTTTCTCTGTATGTCGGTAGTGTCGTTTTACCAATAAGAGTCCTGCTATGACAAGAGCCAAGAGAATGATAAGTGCAGTCACCACATACAACACACTTAGGAGAGTGGAGTCACTCCTAGGAGTTTTGGGGTCTGCCAGCTGGAAGCCACGCATGTTGGTTCCATTGCGTAGATGAAGGGCAGACAAGAATTCAGGAACTGGAAGTTCCTCAGGGCTGTTTTGCTCTTCAGGATATGTAGGATTTTCATCATTAGAATTTTGCAGAACAACATAATTTTCTTCTTGGGATAGCATGGTTACATCTCCCTCTGAAAGTTGCTGGCCTGGTGCTGGGCTTGAGTCATCATCTGAAGATGGAACATGTGGATGTGCTGTGGCTGTGTGTGTTCCCTTATCACGACGGATGCGATCACTACTGGGCCCTATTGTGTACAGCACCTAAGTAAGAGAACATATGTTTCATTACTGTACAGAGAAAGCACTGTAACATAATTGAAATATTTTGTATGCCTGGTAATTTTTTTATTTTTTATTCATTTACTGATAATTAATTAAAATATAGTAGTATTAAAATTCAATCAAATTCAATATGTTCTTCTATATACAGTACTTATATGATGCCACACCTGAAGGAACCACTGATATCCAGAGTTGAGTGCATAGAGTGCATCAGTGCGGAGAAGGAAGCCATCTGTGGCTGGGTGATGGTGGATGGGGGCCAACTTAGCCACATCCTCAGCAAAATATGCCTCCACCTTCCCATCCTGATCACCGCTCTCATTCCCTCCACCACCATTCATCTCAGACTGATGTCGGTCCTTAAGGATATAGTGGAAATTAAAGTTAATTCCTGAGTTACCAAATGACAATTTCCAGAACAACTGTGTAATGATCTATACACTTCTATTAGCCAATTCTAGCACTGAAAATTATCAGGGTACAGTAATATTGGCCTCTGCAATACAGTACTGTACAATAAACTCTCGTTTATCCTGATGTCATTATATAAGAACTTGCACGGAAATGGACATTGAACTATTTGTCGCTGAATTCACTGAACCGGAAGATTTATACTTTACTGTATTTTTTGTGGCATTACTGCAAAAGATTACTGTGGTATAGGTTTGCTGACTGGTAAGGCTAATAAAACATTACAGAAAGACATCATGCTGTATTATGCTTCTTATTTCATCATGTTTGTACCATTACTTATATGTTTCATATAATGCCAGCATATCATATAATATACATAAAGTAACTTTTTTTCAATCCAGAAAATTCATTTAACCAGCACTTAAATATTCCCATGGATTCAGGATAATAGAGAGTTCATTGTATTCATACCTAACATATTTTTTAATGGGAGACTTCCTACAGCAGATAATGTATACTCACTACATTCACTTCTCTAATCCTTGTCTATTGCTATAATTCAGTTGTCTCACTCTAAAGGAAGCTTAAAGTTATCATTAAGACCATTCATACGTATAAATATGAATGTACAGTACTAGTCAAAACTTTAGAAAAAGAAAAATGTCATATCAAGTACAATAGGCTATATTACTGTACATCACATTAATGAGATAAAATACAAACACCTCTCATAGAAGAGGGTAAGAAAAATATAGCAGTATGACCCACCAGGATGAGGAAAGAGTGTTTGAGTCTAGACGAAGGCTGGAGACAGCCGTACTGAGGGCCATCCTGGTACACTTCTCCCGTCGGATCATAGGTTGGGACATACCTGGCACAGTGAAGGGGGAGGGGGAGGGCATTAGGATGAAGGGTGTAAGGGAAGATGAATAGAAGGAAAAAGTGGAAATAGAGGAGAAGGAGCAGGAAGAAGGGAGGGAAGAAGCAAAACAGGGGAAGAGAGAAAAATAAGAAGTATGGGGTTGGGAGAACAAGATAGGAGAAGGAATGGGATGCCATACAAAGTGAGAAGAAAGGTATGATAGAGAGAAAGGTATGAGAGAAAGAAAGGTATGAGAAAGAGAAAGGAGGGAAGAAGAAAATGTAGTGAAGTAAGAGATAGAGGGGAGGAACATTATGAGTGAAATATATATAAACAGCATATGTGTGTTATTTGATTGTTCCTCTATACAGTGGCTGTTGCAATGCTCATTCTTCATAGCTACATCACCTACTCAGGTTGAATATATTGTTTGGTATACAGTAGTATTAGTTTTATATAAAAGCACAATTTATGAAAAGCAATCAGAGAACAAATTCCTGTCTAAAAATAACATTGCTAGAGGTGCTGCTAAAGTCAAAATTTCAATAATCACTATACCCTCATGCACACACATGCATGCACAAAGGCACATATACATACACATGCACATATGCACACACACACACACACGAGTACTTACCCATCAGCACCAGTACACACATAGACCCGCTGGATGGTAAGGGTATAGGTGGGTGGTAGGTCCTGTCCTGCCCGCCACCACACCCGTCCGTAAATGGTTTCACCAGGGCCATATCTTTGTCCTGCTTCCTTTTCCTCCTCCTCCTCCTCCACCTGATGTGATCAGAGCAAAAGAGTCAAAGGATATATAAAGTAGCTTAAGGGGATTATTTCTTCATTAATGTATAGTATACTATAAGGCTGATAGTGTGTGGGTGTACAGTATTTTATTTTATTTTATCCATATTTCTTTCAATACATATTTTATCTGTTACTGTACCTGGAAGAGTATAGTACACGTACAATATTTGAAATTTTTCTTCTGTACCTCTGTGTTATCAATTTGTATTTGCTCTATTGTACTACTGTTGTTTTGTGTGAGATAAATCTTATTTACATTACATGTACAGTAATGTACAGTACTCAACGTTTATGCACCATCGACTATGCATTTGTATTTACCGGATACTGTATATACTGTATATATATATACAGTATATATATTGTAATCTATTGGTTATTTTCACTTCCTTAACTACACCTGTAGGTGGCAGTGTGTAAGGGAGGACTATACTGTATTTACAATATGGTACATACTGAACTGTATTCTGCTATACTTTACATATTTTTATGCAATACAGTATTTATTTTATATATGTAATGTATTTAGTTTTAATTTAACTTACACAGTACAGTACTCATATTTCTTTTACTGTGCCTGGTTGCAAGAGTGTGTGGGAGAAGACTTTACATATTATGCTATGCAGTACTATACAGTACTTTATTCTAATCTATTTGAATCATTATATATGTATGAGTATCAATTTTGTATTATCTCTACTTTTTATTTTTCCTCCACTGTACCTGAGTGTAAGAGTGTTGTGTTGGGTCGGCCAAGAAGCGCTCCATATCCGTCAGAAGGTGGAAGTCTGTGTCAAGGGTGTAGGTAAGGGGGACAGGGCGCTGAGTCTGCATCAGCGCCAGGTTTAGAGGAAAGAGTGTTGGGGGGTTGGGGGTGCAGGCGGGGGGTTCGGTATCAGTCTGTGTGGTGTTGGTGGTATGAGTTGGGGATGGGGTGAAGGGCTGGGAGGATTCAGCTGTACAGGGGATAAGCTCCAGGGTGTACTCTCCCGTGTAGTCTTGTAAGGTATAATTGCTGGTTGCTCGCCACACCTGCAACACCAAAATATTTAGCCTATATTGCATTCTTAATGTTCCTTTCAGTTCAAATAAAAAAATATTTAACTTTTGCATAATTTTTCTGTGACTTACAACAAATAAGTTATTTTTCTTCTGATGAAAAGCACAACTGGATTGAACTGACCTGCTCGGGGCCATCCCAGGTCGGTGCAGTCCAAAGCAGTTGGAGGGAGAGTGAGAAGTTAAGTTGATCTGGGGCCACTAAGCGAGACGTCACCTGTTCCAGCCCAGGGTGGTGCAACACAAACTGACCACGAAACTTGGCAAATGTACGAAGGTCCACCACCAAACGCCCAACCTCATCCAGCGACAGTCTAGTTACCTGAATATTAAAGTAATTTCTGCAGTACTGTATAGTATTAACGAATATCACACTCAATCATAAGAGGAAGCCTTTCCACGTGGTGCAGTTACCACAGTCAATCCTAGGAGTATCAATATACTGTTCTCAAACTTTCAAACACTAACACAAGTGAAAGCCTCTGACAAGACTTGATACCATTTTGGGTTCATCAAGAGGGGAAAAAGTAGGAATGACAAGTGCCCCTTACCAAACGTCTCCCAACTACAGTATAGATTTTTTTAGATATATTCTTCAGAAGAGCACACTGGTAATGTATATGTCCAGTTTATCAGGGGAACTGACAAACAGACAGACAACCAGATGGATATACAGTATAAATAATTAAATTTAATTAAATAGACAGATACTGTAGATATATAGAAAGATACATAATGTAATAATGAAGGCTAACTGATAGAAAGAGAGATGCACATATATGGACTACATAGTACTGTACCTGTATCTTAGCAGTAAGTGAGGGTGTGGTAGTGAGACCAGCATGCCAGAGGAGAGTATTGTAGTAGAGTGAAACAGAGAGCTCAGTACGGTGGTCTCGGGAACTCCACCCGGGGGGAGCTGTAGCAGTCACATATGACACATAGAGAGGGACACGCACTGTTAGGAAGCTCTGGCCACCAGAGCTCACCTGTGGCAAGAAGAATACAGTACAGTGTTGTAATTATTACAGACTTTCAAAAATAAAAATATAAATAATAATAATAATTATAAAGACAATAGTAAGATAATAATAATAATATATAATAATACTCCCTTAATTTACATGAGTTAGTTAGAATTTTACATAGTTTGAAGGATATACTGTACTAGCCTCCAATTTAACAGAAGTTTAGTTTACATAAGAATTCCATATCTGACACACTTACCTGGAAGTGTGAGATGACCTGACCACCACAGGTCTCAGCCAGCTGGGACAGAGTGAACCAAGCATTGAATGTCCACACACACCTACTCAGGTCAAGGTGGTGGTACAGGTCCTCTGTTTTGTTCTGCAACAGATAACAGTATATTTTTACATTGAGTTACTGTATAGTGAATTACACATTCTCATAAAAATTCCCCTCTTTCATTTATAACACTCCAGTTTATTATATCGTACATATTTGCAGTCATAGTATTAAGTTAAAGGCTCCCTGGTAAAAACAAACAAACTTATAAAACATGTACTGTATGAGCAAGATGAACATGTGTGATAATAGAAAACAAAAACTGGCTCTCCACCTCTGGAAATTGGTGCATGAGATTGGGGTCAGAGGGAAGATGAGAGAGGTGTTGTGGTTCCTCAGCCATAAAGCCTTGACCAAGGTGAAGGTTGGAGCAGGTATGATGCATCCGGTACAGCTGTTCTGTCATCAGATGCTTCACATTGTGTACTGGAAAAGTTGACAGTAATGGCACCATCCCATCTTGGTGAGGAATTTCTACAAGGACTCTGACAGTATTTGGATGGTGTTGGTCTGTGGAGTTAATGTAGGTGAGGGTTGCTGTGAAGGACTGACTCTGGTACCCTCCTAGCTGTCCTGGAAGAAGTGATGTCTGACAAACCCCACTCAGCCCATCAATGGAAACTGGTTCACTCCTTAGTGGAATACCCAGCAAGCCACCGGTCTGGACTGGCTGGGCAACACACCGCACCCTAAAATATCGTGCATAGAACATAGGGTCTAGAACTTTGGTGTGGGCACTTGCAAAGACTGTGTCATCAGTGAGTGGATGGAAGGGAGTGAGAGTACCATCACCATCTGCAGGAAATGCTACTTCCCAAGAGTAACGGATGGAAGTGGAATTGAGTCCAGCTTCGGCACACATCTTGGCAGTGGACTGGATTTCTGGAAAGTTGTGATCACATGGTGTGACACAAACTAGAGGGTGACCTGGGCTGGCTGGTTCATTGAGATGCTCCTTAATGTTCTCCAGGTGAAGAATTGAGGTGACCAGAGGTGGAGCCGGCAGCACAGACGTGGCAGCGGAGGCGTGAGGCAACAGAGTGATGGTAGTGCTGGTGAGGGAACCCAAGGCAAGGCTGCTGGAGTCACCAGGTCGCAGAGTCACAGTAAAAGACTTGTGACGTTGGTGTGTTGGGTTGTACACTAACTTGATCTCTTGTTTAACCCTGAGGAGAGTCAATACACAGTACTGGACAATAAATATATACAGTATATACATATCAGTCATATTAACTGAAATAAGAAAAATTAAAAATATATCTGTAATACATGTACTGTAATTTGAAAGCATACACAATTCAATAGAATTCAGCTTACCTATATGTTACTGTACAGGTAATAGTTATTCTCATTCATGGATTTAAGAATGAAGAGATTAAGGCATTGTAGGTTTGTAAAAATGCCTTTCCGTTATTTTATAACTTATATTCTACTTTTGATTTTTTTATATACAATGTGGAGTAATATACTTACTGCCTAGTTCTTATTCTTATAATTGAGGAGATATTCGAAGATGATAATTAAATCATGGTACCAAGAGGTACCAAATCCCTTCTATGATACAAAGGGGTACCGGTACAGCATTAGTGTAATCTATCTTTAAGGGGAATGCAAAGTATAAAATCTCACTCACATGGTGTCACCAGGTGCAAATTCCACCACAGCCTCTAAGTGTTGATAATCTTCCCCATCTTTGGCTGTGCCATCCTGTGTGACCAGTGTGGCACGTGATGCCTGTGTAGTGTCACCCAACCTGACCACAGGCAGAGTGAAGGTACCAATAGGGTGTGTAGGATGTGGTTCAGCCACGGTGTATGCCCCCTGCTGTAGTGACACTCGTGGCCGGTCCTCCCAGTCCTGTATGGTCACCCGCACCATTTTGTTTTTCCCAATGTGAGGCCGGAGGCTGGATGGGGATTCTGGGTGTGACAACTTCACGATAAACTTCTCTTCTTTCTCATATACCAAGTCATCCAAGAGACCCACTTCACACTCAGTTCTGGATATACCCTTGGGGAAGACTATGGCTGAGTCTTCTGTGTTTGGTCGCTCAATGAAATCTGTTCCTCCTTTGGCTGAGCGTTGTCGAGTGAAGCAATGAACACTAGACACCTGACTTAGATCTCCCGAGCGCTCGACTGGTATTTTCACCGCCGTTTCATTCTCTCGTACAACAATCTCTGTCAAAGCGAACCCTATGGAGGGAATATCCTCTTCATCTGAGATTGTCACAACAGTTTGAGATGTGCTCCTAAATACAGAGGCATTTTGAGCAGCACTGATGAAAACAATAAACCTCTCTGAACCCTCATATTTTGGATTTAGTGAATCATCAATCAGATTTATGGTGCAATCTGCACTTTCCTGTCCTTTATTGAAAATTACTTGCTTAGACATCTGAATATAATCATGTGAATGCTGAGCTTCTTCTATGATATATGACTTTGTAGCACACCACACACTAGATACTTGATTCAAGTCTACCCCTGAGCGCTGAAACCTAACAGTGATGTTGCCTGCTGTCTCAGAAACCTGGTACTCTGGCTGGACAAACTCAATTACACTCTGGTCATTAGGTCCCTGTATGGTGACAAGAGCTTCACTTATCTGACCTAACACTGCACCTTCCCCTGGGTCCCTTAGCCTCACTTTAAAGTCTTCACTGAGCTCAAAGACAGGATCATCGATAATCTTGACGCTGCAAGATGCCTCTCTTGCTCCAGAGGAGAAGGAGACCCTGGAAGATTCATCATGGAGGCGATGAATAAAGTCAGTTCCACCAGACAGTTGGTTTGGTTCAGAGCCAACAGCTGATCCATCTTCACTGACACACATCACTGACACTGGCTGGCTCACATCTCCACTGCGTTTTAGCTGAGCCAGGACAAAACCCTCTGTTTCATTTACAACAAAATGACTAGCTTTGAAAAATATGGATGGCTTGTCCTCACCATCAAAGATCGTCACCACAGACTTTTTTGGTTTTCCTATGAGAGAATAATTAGGGTCAATTAACTTGACAATAAATACCTCTGGACCCTCAAAGTTATCATCATCAACAACAGGTACAATACAATGCTTCTCAGCCTCTCCTTCTTGGAAATATATGGGTTCAGACACCATTGTGAAGTCCTTGTTCTGCATCCCCCTCATTCTGCCCTGAGCTGATCCCCCTGTTGTCAGACAAGTGACTGATGATTGTTGCTTTAAATTCCCAATTCTCTTGATAACTATTCTTGCCTCAGTGGCTGTCTCGGTAATATTGTACTCCCTTCTGGCCATCATCACCCATGTCCATTGGATATGGAAATCATTGCCTGTCACAGCTCTGGGTTGGCCATCTGTCACTTCAAAGGTAAAGAAATCACTGGTGACCTGGTGGCTGAAAGTGTTGAGCTGATAGTAGACAAGACCTTCACGGACATCAGCTGTACAGGGGCAAAACCAAGACTGTCAGAGAATGTCTAAAGTCAATAGTTGTGAGACAGTGTCAATGACTGATGGCTACTGACTCCATCAAAATGTGAAAACAATCAGACAGCATCAGTTTAGGGGGCATTTATTGTTTCACAGCTCATAGGAATGAGCAGCTTTAAATTGCCAAAAGTATCACAGGAAATATATTACTGCAAGATTCTAAATAAATATGTATAGCCCTATGTTAGCATCATGCAAAAATTACATACTGTATATAAATTATTTTCTTGTAAAAAGGGAAATGGGGTATTGATAATAATGATGATGATATTTTTCCTTAATACCTGAGTAAATTTACTCAATAATATTTCAAAATACTCTATTGTCTCCCATCAATCACATTCCTCAGCAAACCTCTACACACTCCTCAAAATTTCTTAAAATTTGCCTACTTCATTCATTACTCTTTTCCTTTGGTTATGATTTCACATCCATTTCAACCATCAAGATTCTTAAGACATAAACATACCCATAGTGAAGGTGGTGATGGGTCCAGTTGAAACCGTGTCAAGACTGAGGTGCCCGTGATCTGGGGTATGGGTCAAGTTGAAGTGTAGGTATTCAGGTGGCGTGTCTAGGTCCTCTACTTCCAGCTCTTCTCTCGTGATAAAGTTTCTCATCTGAGCAAATTATATAAATGTAATTTGTATTTCAACTGTAGTGAATGGAGGCAACATTTTTATGTGTTGTCTAATGTGTCACATTGTTCCAACAAAATGTGCAACAGAACTTTCTCTAGCATCGGTATACTGTACTCACTTACAAATACTGAACAGTGTACAAATGCAAAAATGTTACACTGGTAAGCCTAAGGATGTGTTGTTTCAGAAATTACAATGGCCAATTTCTTTGTCTTCTAAGTTAACTAGGAGAAAGATACACAATACAATAATTTCTAAGTCTATTTGCTGAGAATGTAACGTAAAATTAGCGTAAACTTTAGTTACCTTCCCCTTTTCCTGCTGTAGAAAGGTAAGTCCTCTGTTGACACGAAGGAGTGGAGCTCCACTTTCGACTGCAGCCACCTCTACCATTACTGTGGCTGGCTGTGTTGTGGCTGGAGGTGTAGAGGTTGGAGATGTAGTGGTTAAGGTCACTGTAGACATATCTCCACTGTGACTCGCCTCATTAATATATCCAATATTGGTCGAATCTGACACCAGGACATCAAATGTGTCACTCTTCATGTCTGAACCATCATGGAGGTATGACAAGACACCATCATAAATGTCCTGCATTGTGAACTTCTGCAATAGATAAAAAAACACATCAATATTGGTATATGGAGTGAATGTGGGTGTGATGTGACATGTTTTACTGATTATACAGTATCTGTCTCTATTACTGTATTCTGATTTCATTTGTAAACCCTTGACTTTTGAACCCCCATCCCTTTACAAATATGGGAATTGAAGTATGATGATGCTAAATGGACAATAGAAAACATATGTATAAACACTCACTTCAGCAAGTATGAAATCGTCATCTTCAGCCAGGTGCAGGGCACCATGACTGGGGGTCCTGGTGACAGTAAACACTATGAGCTCATTCTTAGTGTCTGCATCAGTAGCCTCCACCTCAAACTGTGATATGACCTTCCTGGCCCCCGTCTGGGCTCTGATGTTGGCCACCAGAAGACGAGGCAACGCATCATCAACAGGCGTCACTGTCACATCAAAAGTTCCCGTGATGTTGTTGGACCTGTGTGTTGGGTGTAAAGTTTCAAGTGCTGACAATTTTTTTTTTTTTTCATCGTTTTACCAATCTGGCTCGGTCATCCAGTCATTATTATTGTAATACTGTACCAGTATCTTATCTTTACTGGATATCTCTAGTGCTTTTTAAGATAGTTTACTATTGCCCTCCACTTAAAGGTCATAACTATATAAAGATTATATAACAAAATTAAGCAAACTGCACTGAAATAGAAGTGCCAAGGCTCACCCATCAGTGACAATAAAAATGAAGTGATCAGGTGTGGGAGCAGTGAGGTGTGTGTGAGTGTCATGGTGATGGTATAGCAGACCACGGCCAGCCATCTCACCCTGCCTCCACTCCTTCACTGACTGCCCTGGGGAGGACCTCAGTTCTAGTCGGCCATGTCGAGGCCCCTTCACCACCTGAGGATGTAACATAATTATAAACTAAAGATGTATTACTAGGGTATGCATTCCTCTGTCC
Source organism: Petrolisthes manimaculis (assembly GCA_034508575.1). Lineage (NCBI taxonomy): Eukaryota > Metazoa > Arthropoda > Malacostraca > Decapoda > Porcellanidae > Petrolisthes > Petrolisthes manimaculis. Next base: position 55,455 of record JAWZYT010002741.1, read on the forward strand.
ACTGTTTAACATAAGGGTTCCTCCCTCCTTGCATGTATTTTCAAGGGATTTTAGAATACTAGCAAATCTGAACACAGCAAAATTTCATCACTACTTACAATAAACCTGAGTTGACCTGAGTGGATCTCCTGGTCTGAGGCAGCAAGGTGAGTGTGTGTAATGGGAGCTGCTGAGTGCTCAGGGAGGGTGAGGCGGAGGTTGGCTGTGAGGTACGGAGGAGAGCGATCCTCCACTACAGTGATGACCAGAGAATAGTTTGTGGCCACCTCACCAAGGCTGTCCCGTAGGGTGAAGCTCAGAGTGTCTCGTCCCACACTCTCATCCACTCCATGCACGAATCTTCATGAAACATCAATCTTTACTAATGTTTACTGCAAAAATGTTACATTGTCTTCTCTCTAAAAATACCATTTTATGCAAGCAGTAATAATTGAATGATTATTTATTATCCTGTAGGTGCTGCAACAGCAAGGTCATATGGCAGCAGGATCTGTCCCATTAACACTCTTTATGCCTAGTTCAGCATTGCTCTCCCATTACATTAATAACTAAACCAACTACTGTACAGTATGATTTCTACCATACAGTATTAGAATAGAAAAGAGTGCCTGTGGGTAAGGAGCCCAGAGGGCAGTGTCCCCTGTAATATACACAATGTTAAAACACACCTGATATGACCATTGAGAATGTCTCGTTGAGTGAAGGATTCTCCAGTGCTGAGTGCAGTGTAAGTCTGTCTGTCATCTCCAAGCATCTCAATCTTCCCTGATGTTGGCATCCCTGTCACAGTGTATGTCATACTCAGAGTACTTGGGTCGAGTCCATAGTTGGTGCCCACAGTACCCGAGTCTCGTCCATAACCCAAAAAGTTGACATTTTCCTGTGCCCAGAGATGTTGTAATGTGATGGTGACTGTTCCACCCCTGCTGAGGGTGAGGCCTGGGCCTGGACGTAGGAGTGTCGGGGTCAGGGGTGGAGGCTCTCTCTGTACCACTGAGAACTCTACAATGCCACCAGTCTCATGGGTTTTGTCACTCACCTGCAATAAAGCATTAGTGAACAGTGACCAAAATACATACACTATGGTTTATCAAATGCATTTATTACAATCTTGTTATTCAACACAAGAAACAATTGTAAAGAAAAATACATCTTCCTTAAAGGGAATGTTTTCATGTAGTCAAAATGGATGGCTATTGTTTCCTCCAAAATGTTACAATACAGATTGCTTACTGTGTCAGCCTGTTACCAAACATAGTTTGGATGATTTAATAGCTCCCCAATAACACCACTATATTATTCCATCAATGATTAATGTCAACTGCTCTACCATATGAAAAATTCAAGAAATTAATCCTGGCTGTAAAGTTCTAAAAATTCAATCCAGGTCATTACAATATGAGCCCAACAAGAGTATACTGTATGTTCACTTCTCTATCCTGGGCAGGCAACACTTGAGATTTGTATCTAGACACATATATTGCTATAAAAAATCTTACAACTGCTTGGTATCTCACCATAACCTCCATGGCGTCATCCGGGTGTCTTGAGCCATCATGACTGTAGAGTATCAATCCATCCATCAAGTCTTTAGCAGTGAAGGACTGTCCCCTGGTCAACACTTCACTTTGTTTGATGGTCACATCAGCCGACATTTTCATGTGAAGAGTACCTGGGGGGAAGAGAAGTAAGATACTGTATTTATTTTTGTCAGACTTAAGGAAGAGGAGCTTGAGTTTAACAAAGAGAAGAATGAGATAGAGAGAGCAATAGGCAGAAGATGAAAGGCTACAGAGTTGCTGTAAATATATGATATATGAAAGAAAAAAAGGAGCCCATGATTGGAATATGGTCAACAAATTTTTTAGAAGTCATACATTGGTCAACAATGTGTTGGTGTAAGTTTACAAGCTTACAGTAATGATATAAGCTCTAGACACTGACAGCCAGCCTTTTTGGTCTTGAGTTAGTCCCTTTTGATTCTCAACTGTCCTTCCTTTCCTTGTTTTTCCTTTGAGCTTGCTGTCCCTCTTCTCTATCTCATTTTCAATTCCTGTTGCAATATCAATATCCTACCTCCAGCCTTATGAAAGTCTGAGTCTAGATGAGTATAGGCAAATTGCTCTACTATTTATGCATTTGGATGTTCAAAATCCCAGTCAAAGTATCCTGGAATATATCCCTATGTACAGTATGCTTATATGTGCTGAAAATCTCTAACTGTGAGAAAGTGTACTGAACACCAACTATACAGTATACTGTACCTACGTACAGTACTCTGAACATCGTCTTGATATGCAAGTACTGTATGTACTGGATTTGAGTTCTTTTTTGGCCATACAGTACTGTATACATTTTCCAATATCATACACTCACCATGCTTGGGCAATCCCTCCACTTTCACCAGAAGATCAGCAGGGTCAGTGTCAGCATCGGAGATGGAGAGAGACCCACTGGTGATGGTGACTGTCCCTCCTCTCTCCACTACCACAGCTTCCCCCACCATCACTGGAGGCTCGTCATCAGAAGGCTACGGGGGTGAGGAAGAGAGTGACTGAAAGTGTGGGAGGGTATGTGTAAGAACAAGGGAAGAAAAGATAGAGAGAGATAGAAAAAGGGAGGGAGAGAGAGAGAAAGGAGAAGGAAATGAGGGAGAGAGGATGCTTCGGGAAAGTAAATGAGAGGAAGACTGTGTACAAGAAAGGGACAGGAAGATTGAATGAATGGTAATATGACCAAATGGGTAAAGTGAGAGAGGAGGGTTTGTAGGAAAGAAAGGGAAAACACTGATGGATAATGTCACATTCAGGAGAGGTGTAGGGTTATTATTTGCATACATTTCCTATTTGTTCATTAGATTTTGCGAAGGTGAGCCGCTACAGAACCATACTTATAGTACAGTGTATGACAGCAATATGGAGGAGATAAAGTGTATGTAACAGTACTAGAGAGGCTTTACGAGTTTGAGAAAAATAGTCTGAAGGAAGTATTTCTTAAAAAAAAAAAAAAAAAAAAAAAAAAAAAAAAAATCAATTAACTCGTATTATACATAATGCCTGAACTGACACCAAAGAGATATGCATGACACAGGAAAATGCCCATACCAATCATCATAGTGAATGGTGGTTGAACAAGGAGACCAACCTGTATGGTGATGTTGAGCCTGAGTGATGGAGAGCGCTGGGTGCCGTCGGTCACATGGAAAAGGAAGGAGTCGTGTTGAGGCTCCTGGTGGCGGTGGCGGGATTGGACATACACGATTCTTCCTTCCTCTAAATCCATTACCGAGAACTGTATTGGAGGTGATCCTGCTCGCCAGCCCCTCTGTCCCTCTGGTATATACAAGAGAATTCACATGTAAAATAACCATCATGTGAAATTTTTACTAACAACATTCTGCTGCTGCTTATGAAGAAGCATGAGATTAGCAAAACATCGTCAATAAAGGCTCATCCTCACACGATGTTTATATATATTAACCATTCAATGACATTCTTATAGTGAGCTCACTGTACTCCTTTGAAGGTGACCACATACTGTACTGTATACATTTCTCAGCAGATAATAGGAAAACACTGCCTCAGCCTATGAGAGATGGATGATCTTACCAGCACTACCATCAGTGAGGTAACCAAATATAGGTGGGGCATCAATGAGGACTGAGAGCCTGGAGAGTGGAGTGTCAGGGTCTGTGATGGAGAGTGAGGTTGGGGGAAGCACTACACTACCACCCTCCTCAACCATCACACCACCATTCACTACAGGCTTGGGGGGCACATTGTCCACAGCTTCTATCTTGACTGTCAACACCTGAAGAAAACAAGTCAACTATATTATATTCTGTTTTGTTTCAAGCAATGTCATATGTCATCAACTTAGCAAAATATTGATTCTGAGTCACAAGTATTTCTGTGTGTAATGATATTTCTTCTATGTTGAAATGTATCAAAAAAATTGGCAAGGCTGCTAGCAATGTGATGAATTAAAGGGGTCATTTGTAATGGGTATACTGGAGAGCTACTGATTCCTCCAAGCAATGCCAAGCAATTGATCATTTCAGTATATGAGTAATGGAATTATTTTGTAACATAAATGATCCCTTTAAAGGTAAAGAATTTGTAAGCCACACCAACATGAGTAAAGCACAATACTGTAACTTGCAAACTCAAAACAGCATCTTGTAGCTACAGTACACTGAGGCAATTACACTCATTCTACAGCTTTAAGTCTCCTATATATACTGGATTTAATAACCATAATAACACTCTCTTTGCCTCACCTGGTTACTGAGGACATTATTCTGGAGGTCGGTCACATTAAACACCAAGCCATCGGTAACCTCCTTCATGCCCACCTCACGGTCAGAGACAAACTTCATCTGACCCTCCACTACATTCGCCTGGGTAAACTTGTGTGTAATGTTGAGTGTTGTCTCTACTACACTGGGCTGCCAAGGGCCAGTGTGGTCTTCTGTTGGCTGCAGGGAGATAGAATAAAAAAATACTTAAGAGTCAATTATGGTCATCTTACAGTACTGTACTCAATTTCCTGTATAACTTACTTAATGGGAGACTTTCTTATTGGTGAACTGGAGGGATACTGATTCCTGCAAACTATGCCAAGACTTCAGTATTTACTAATAAAGGAATTATTATGTGGCATGATTTGGAGGACTCAGTATGCCTAGGCACCCCTCCAGTGTACTTTTGACACAACCTGAAAAACAACAATAAATGCTGAATACAGTATTGGTTGTGTGATGACTAGATGATTAAACTTAGGGAAGCGAATATTGGAGTACAAATTTTCCATATTTTGTATTTTAGAGTACAGGTAGTCTTAAAGGTTTTAGTCTGAGGCTGGGTTTGGCTTGTTAGTTTGATCAACCAACACAGAGCAGGTTTAGAATAATACTACAGGGCACTCTCCTCATCCTAAATCTCATTATCATAGCTAATCAAAATTAATAGTATATACTGAAATAATGTAGTTTTTGTTTTTCAAGTGGTTGATTATACTGTACATAAGAAATTGTTGAGTGTAATTCTTCACAGTAATTACCATAGCATCTTCATGTGGTGCAGTGTGACTGAGAATGAGGCTGCCGTACAGGGGTTGGGAGACAAGGGTGTAGACAATATCACGGTCGGAGGAGCGAGGGTCAGTGAAGTGCAGATATTCCCGGCTCAGTATCTGGGAGTCATCTGAAAGTAACCACACAATCACTCACCTTGCATGACATCTACAGTAAATCCTCCATTAGTTGTAACAATAGGGCTCTAGCTCTTGTGACTTATCCAAGTTGCTGACATAAATATTCCGAGATTTTTGGAGTGTTTGGCTCCCGTAAGTCAGATTATTCTATTTCACCTAGAAAATACTTAACAATATTAACTGATTCTGTGATTCACTAAAGTAAACACTTTCCAACAGAAAGAAGGCACCAAACAGTAGTTAACTGAAGTGCAGAACAATACTTCAAGCAAAAAGCTAAATCAGTTGGTTACAGCTATAGCTTTAGTTTTTTCCCTATAATTATGTTGGAGTGAAATCAAAGCCAGTCAATAACTGTATTTCCCAAACAGTTTTTGGTCCAGGTTTGTATGATCCTCCATAACAATGGAACAATCCTAAATTCAACAATCTGTCTTTTCCTTTCTTCTTTGATTAAAAAACAACAAAGTAACAGCACATAATGATTTACTCACATTCCCTCAGCATTATAAAAAAAGAAGCATTGTTGCTTTTGATAGGGTGCTGGCTGTATTCAGACTCAGGGAGCAGCTGGTCAGGAGATATGGAGTGGTTGGGTGACTGAGAGCTGACATGGTCCGGGCTGGGCTGGTCTGGGCTAGGCAGATCAAGGCCAGACAAGATAGCAATAGTAACCTGAGTGCTGGCCTCGGATGATGGTCCCAGTGCAAGGAGCACAAAGGAGTCGAGGGAAGATTCAGAACCGTCATGCTGGTATTTTACCTCCAACACCCCCACCTCCTCTTCTGACAATGTGTCCTCTGAAGATTCAATCAAAAGTCTAGAGATTATTCCTAATTGATAGCAGAGTCGCAGATGCAAGTTGCTTATGTCCCACACCCTTCTACCTTTAAATTGTGATGCTAACAACATAATAGTACATTACACAATACCTCTTTCCTTTTACATCCAGAATCCATTATGTTGTAAGTTAATGAATTGAGAAAAACTATATTGCAACTTAATATATACCTGTCCTACTGTACAGTATATAATATTATACACTACCAAATTAAACTTGTACTTGAGATTCCTATAAAGTTCAAATACAGTATTGTTTTCAGTGTACAGTATAAAGGTAGAGTAAATGTAGTACAGTACACAATGTTATTTACAGTACGTGTTTGAAACCAATATCATTCCCTTGCAATTGACTAGCTAAAATGTGTAGTACCCTTTATGTTGTTATTTCCCTTCCTACTTTGTGCACTTTTCATTGCCTCATCTTCCATGTTTTCAGCCTTATGATGACCCAGGTTGATATTGTAGTCAAATTATTGTTTCTCTCTCTAAAGCACTCCTCTTGGACCCAGTATGGCAATTAAGCTTTGACTAATCATGGCTAGTCTTTACAATACTGACTTAGAACACTCACTATTGGATATAGAAAATAGGACCATAAATTATTCACCTTGAGTAAAAATGGTGGATTGGTGTCCCGGTGCCTGTGTGGTGATATTGCCATGGATGGGAAGCTCCAAGAGGATATACTGTACTCCACCTCCACCTTCACCAACATCAAACACATCGCTTCCAATCACCACTGACTCACCCTGCAAACAAATCACATTAACTCTCCGTAATTAGAGAAAGTATTCTAAAACAAAGGAGTGTCTCTAAATTTTCACTCATAATTTCAGTGTACGTTCACCCATCTCTCCAAATCTCTCCAAATTAAGAAAAGTAACACTCATACACAGCTAAACTTCAATAAATTAAGTTGGGTAGTAGTTAAGTTAGGTTAGGTTAGGTTAAATGTTATTTTTTTCACAATATCATGGCACAAATGTATGCACAATATGAAATCTTACAAAATAAACTGTACTGTACTTAGAATAGCCCAAAGAAACAGTTTTCTTCAAAAAATTTCAATAATTTTAGAAATAGGCTGAAAATGATAGTGCTACAGTGATCTTAAAATATAACACTACTCACCCTGGAGACAGTCAGGTGAGGGTCCTGGTGGGTGAACAAGAGTTGGGTGCCAGTTACTGGAGTCACATGGATGGTAAACTTCTGCTCTGGTAATGTGTTTGCTTCACCTGACCTCTGGTCTGACACTGAGTCACCAAACCATTACCAGCAACAAAGAAACAAATACAGGATGATTAGAGACATTAAACACAGTCCTGGCCTTTTCATTCTTTCCATCCAATACATAGTAGTGGAATTGAAGGATGCTGCGCTATTTGTACAATGACCGAGAAAGATACTTTCATAGCTATTACCAAACACTGAAACTTACCACAAATAAAATATAACACAATAGTATATAACTCTCTTTCCCCACATGTCATCATCTGGTATCATAATGTAATGAATTCTTTAAAAAAAATCCATCAATTTAGTTACATAAGGTAAGCATACTATACAGTCGCAGCCTAAAGTTTTGTTGTTGACTCTCTTGTAAGTGAACTATGAGAATATTTTCATCATGAATGAGTTGTGACTCTTTGTTCTGACTATAATTCTTATCGATTACATTAAAAGAGAAGAAGCAATCACATCTTATTCACGACAACAATCCTGTACAGTACTGTATAGTATTCTCAAAGTTCACCATCCCACCAGAGCAGAGACTTAAATTTACACCATGACTTTACTGTACTGTACATGTATTATAAATCCCTCAAATATTCACCTGTAAATTTGAAGCTGAAATACTTGTCCTCCTGACCCAGGTCCTCTAATGGTGGCATGTAAACAATTTTCATATCATTAATGTCGGACTGCATGAACTGACGAAGCTCCAAGCCAGGTGAGTCAAGGTGAAAGAGTGAGCCGTGATGTGGGGGAAGTGGGTGGGTGATGGTATACACTAGATGTTCCCCAGTCCCACCCTCAGTACCAGTGAAGGACAAGTGGGCAGGACTCAGGATTACTGCTTGTCCTGCTTGTACCTGTATCACAAAGACTTTAAATTAAATTGCATAGATGACAAACAATATTTGGTTTAAAACATTCATAAACACTACAGTGTAACACAATCAAAATATCATTCTACAGTTACTTGCAAGGGCACTCAGGTAAGTCTGCAGTAGGTGTACTGTATGACTAAGTACTTAAGAATATTTGTATTTTCTTATATTGTAATACACTATACATCTGCCAAAACAAGAATTAATTGAAGGAAACAGAGATCAGTGATGCCTATAGCAGATTAGAAACTCATTGTAAAGACGATGACGAGGATGATAATGACCATTTTTATGATAATGATAAAAGGATGTTACAGTACCGGTACTACTATCACTACCACCACTAACAACAGTGATAAGGATTAAAGTTGATGATGTTATCACCCAGTAAAGACTTACAGTGATGCCCAGCTGTGTACCAGGTGTGGGTGCCATCGGTGCTCCAATCTGCTGTCCCTGTTCCACCCGGATGATGAATGATTGGTCACTGAGGATGTTGGGCGGGTGAGCATTGTCCGCCACAGAGAACTGAATGAGATCTGAGGACATTTCTCCTGTGTTGGTTCCCTCATGGATGTACCAGACTCGACCCTCTCGCACATCACGCTGAGTGAAGCTGTAAAACCCAGACATGAGGAAATCATACTGTACTCTACTGTAAAAGGGACAAATAACAATATTTTTTTTTCTTGGAAGTAAAATAAGGTACATGCAACTGATTGGAAGCCAACCACTCAAATATGCATACAAAAGGTTGAGATTTACTTCAGTTTTATTCTCAGAACACTTTGAATAATGGCTTTGGCATATCATCAATGCACAGGCAAGCATGAGAGTGAATTACCTGTTGGTCGGTCTTACTAGATGAGTCTCGTCCATCTGTGTCCAACCATCATTATAGAAGCCATCAGGGGCAGGAGGAAGGGGGATGATGAGAGCCAGCTTCCCTGAAGTACAACACATGCAAACATAAACATCATATGTAGGCTATATACAGCATATGAGCTTACCGGCATTGTAAGTAACATTACAGTACAGAAATTTCTACTGGTACTGCATGGCATCGATAAGGTCTCAAGTATCTGACTGGTTGATATTGGTCTAAAGTGTATAGAACAACAAACTATAATTGTGTGCACTCAATAATAATATGCAGTACACCTGTATAAGAACTTTCATAATTTGAACAAGTCACTGTAAATTACTTAATACGTTACCAAGATAAAAACTGACCTTGACTAGGGTTGTGTAGGACAGGCAAGAGTGTGAGGACAAGGTTGTCATCATCTGAGTCAATATCCGAGGCATGTAACATCTGTGGTGAGATCTGTACTCGCTCTCCCACCTCCACCACTGCACCCTGATTCTTCACCACCACTGGAGTACTTCTCTGGCCTGATACCACAAATACCTTCAGTAAAAAGTTGATCATATTATGTTCATCACTGGCTTGAAGTAATGCTGTATCTGAGTTTGAATCGGAGCCATCATGGGTGTAAGCAATAACACCGTTCTTCAGTTCCTCCAGGGTAAACAACACAAGCTCCTCTCCAGCAATGGACAGGTGGCCGTGCTTGGGTCCATCCACCACCCGGACAGTCACACTCTCTGGGTTGTCTTGGTCTCGGATCTTGAGAATTTCAGTGGTCACCAATGTATTCTGTCCTCTGATGGCGATGAGGGGATCATTCATCAAAATATCCGGAGGATATAGAGAAATGACAGTGATGGACAGGACCTCAGACAGAGACTGAAACTGGCCATCCGACACTCTGAGACGCATTTCTCCGTACAGAGGTTGACTTGATTTGTATTCATAAAGTATTTTTCCCTCCAGCATCTCTATCACTGGGAACTTATTCTCTCTCTTTAAGCGGATGTTCTTCCCATTCTTGATCCTGAATAGCACCCCATTAGAGGGTGTATCTACCACCAATATCATTAGCTTGTCAGTGGGAGTGTCAGGGTCCTTGATATGCAGAACAGAACTATTGAGAGCTGCCAGCCTACCATACTCCACAACCAAGGGTGCCAGGATATGAACTGTAGGAGGCCCAACATTATATTGACACTTGCCAGCCTCAACATTTGGGAAATAGTCCACTCCACATTCTTGCACACACCGTCCCTCTCTAAGCAGGTACAGAGGGGAGCAGGCTTGGCACTCATACAGGGAGCACTCCACACACTCACTACCACAGTCTGAAATGTTAACAAATGCTTAGGCTGTGATATAAAGAGTACAATAAACTTAAAACATTACTTAGGTACAGTACTACATAAACATGAAATATCATAGAAATATTTTGGGTGCATCACACACTTCAGGTATCAATCTCAATGGTTTATAAGTTACTTTGAGTAGGCAAACTAACAAAATAGTATAAAATAATCACTGTAATTCCTTTAGAGAACAAACTACAGATGCTTATCACTACAGACTGGAATTGTTTCCAGACTGAGATAATATTGTAATACCAGGAGTCATTATGTCATCTTTGTATAACAGTCTATTGCTGACTGTAGCAAATGTCAACTGGATGAATCAAATGTTATAAATTATAACATTTATTGGTCTGCCATAACAAACTGTACACTAAAGCTGCTTAACATAAAAAATACTTCCTCCCTGTTACAGGTATTGTCTTATCATAAGAACAATAAGAAAAAAAATAAAGTTGAACACAGAGGTAGGGTGACTGCTGTAAATGCTGACATTATAGTAGGATGCTCTCCTTCTAAAAGTATTGTGTGCAGTAATGAATGTTAAGATGCTGAATAACTATACCAGAAGCTGGCTCACCATAGCATATATTGTCAAAGACATTAGCAAAGGTGCCAGGTCTGCAGGAGGTAACACAGGTGCCATCCTGGAGGAGGTAGGGGGCACGGCAGTCAAGGCAAGGAGTGGCGGCCTCACACCTGCTGCAGCCACTTGGGCAAGCGTGGCACTCATTACCTGCCTGAAAGTGGCCTGGAGAAAAAATGGGTCATTTTAAGCCATAGATAGGTTAACAGAAAAATCTTAGCTTCAGGCTCAGGTGCATAAAAGTGCAAGTTATAAGCTACAGATACTGTACTATATACTGTAATGAACTGACAAAATTTATGCTATAGTTTTACTGTGGGAAAGGAATGGTGTGAGATGAGATCTTGAGGGAAAAGAGTAAATATGAAGAAAATACTCAGAGCCGAAATAACTCAGGCCTGGTTATTATTTCTTCCCACATGCATGCACGCAAGACCACACATACACATACATAATAGATAAATAAACAACTACTGTAACACTATAATCCTAAAACCATATGACTGCTGACCTGGATGACACTGAGCCAGACACTTATTTCCGTATCGCAGCATACGGGGTCCACACGTGACACAGTCGGCATCAGAAGGTCCCAAGCACTGCTCACAGGTCCAGTGGCATTCTCGACACTTCCCTCCCATACTGGCATCACCGTAGAACATGTGGGGGCAATTGGTAACACACTTGCCATACAGGAGGTGGTGTGAAGGAGGACAAGTGAGACAGGTGGACCCATCAGTGGTGCAAGTGTGACAGTCACCTTTACATTCATTGCAGGTATTATTGGAACCTGGGTAGGTTCCACTTGGACAACCCTCAGCCTCACATGTGCCCTGCAGGGGTAACATATCTGGTTTGAGAGCTGTTCTATGTACTCTACATGCTGTAAAGTTCAACCAATTCATATAAAGCAAGTACTATATTCTACTTGTTGTCTTGAAAGTACAGTAATCTTTCACTAACTCAGACTTCATGACATCAAAATTCTGCTAATCTGGAACTGACGAGCCTAATTAGACTGACCCCTCCCTATTAACTGGAAAAGGTTCAGATTGGGAAGGAAAACTCCAGGTGTTGAATTGAACAAACTCTCAACTAAATCACATAATACAGTACAGTAGTCTGATTTAGTGAGGGATTATTGTAACAGAAGCTTGGTTAATAGTTATTGAATTAAATTTCTGAAAGTTTTCTTACTTCACTAGTAATTTTACTGCCTTCTGGACAGGTGGTGCAGGTGTTGATATAAGGGCCATGGCAGGTGTGACATGTGTGGTGACAAGGGAGACAGGAATCACTCTCCAAGTTATGGTATTGACCTGGGCCACACTCTGGCACACACTGGTGACCCTGAAGCAGTGTGCCTTCTTTGCATCTCACACACACTGATGCCTCAGGTGGCAGTGACGAGGACTTGAGTGCAGCAGGTGTAGCAAAGGTAGGTGAGGGCAAGGTAGTGTTGTGCTGGGCTGTACACACATTGCAGCTGGAGTGACAGGCTGCACGAAAATTCAATTCACATTATAAGAACAACGTATATTTCACAGTTCAATCTTTAAATTTTCTTTTCACTTACATTCACTTACATTACATTAATTGGATAATGGATAATATTGCTGATGTATGTATTTCATTTTGGAGTGCTTCATGTGCTGCACTGTGTAAGGCAAAAGGGAGAATGCAAGAGGAATAAAGAGAGAAGCAACTTACCCTGACAGGTATTATCGTGAGCAAGGTAGTGGCGGCGGTAACATTTGGTGAGACACTCAGCCCCAGTCTTCCTATTATGCAGTGTGGCACTCTTGTGGCAAGAGAGACAACTTCTGTGTCCAGGTCCAGAGCAGGTCAGGCACCTTGGATCACAGCCTGTAACATACATACACACACATGTTACTTCCAGTATAACAATGGCAAGCATAGAGAGTGCACATACCCTGTACACACACACACACATATATATATATGAGTACAGTACTCACTCCTTTACTCAACTGTGCACACCTAAATAAGCAGCAGTTCATTTCAACTTTACTCACCCAGACATTCTTCTTTTTTCTTCTGGTGGAAGAAGCCAGGACTGCATTCCCTCACACACTTTCCCTCCTGGTGAAGCCAACCCTCCTCACACTTCTGACACACACTGGCCTCCATCACATGCCACACCTCACACCCACTGGGAGGAACTGTTGAAGAAAGGGAAACAAGTGCAGTGTAGTAATAATTATTTCTTCCAAGAGTGAAACAGTCAGTGTGTAAAAGAAATTAAACTCCATCTAAGGTTTAAGAAAAGAAGCATGTATCAGTCAAACACATCCCTGTATGAAACTGGTTTGTTGTAGATATTTACCACCATGCATGTACAGAAAAACTTAAACAAACTATAAGGATGCAAGTAAAATTAAGCTCATGTGACAAATGCTTTACCAATACCCTGGCAAATACAGTAAAAGTGACACTGACCAATGCAGGTGTGGTGAAGCAATTTGTGGTTCATTGGGCAGGTATCTTTACAGATGCCAGCAGAAGAATTGCCAGACAGGACCAATACCTGACCTTCTTGGGGACACTCCACACACCTGTACACCAACCATAATGGCATTATGTTATGATAATAATTATGGCAACAGCTACCATAGTAGCCCCCATAGTAGTACAGTACAGAACATGGAGTATTGTTGATGAACTGGAGGCAACCATTTCCTCCATATTAGGACAAGAAAAAAACTCCCTTATATATATATACACTGTATATAAAATGTGTAAAAAGAAATAATATGGTAATAAAAGAAACAGTAGATAACAGTATGACATAACATTAGTCTCATATGATTAGCATTTCATTTATTACACGGCCGTCTCCTAACTCACCCGTCCATTCCCGGTGCAACACAATGAGCACAATACTGGTGGCAGGGCTGACACTCCTGTCCTGATCCAGCCACATGACTCCCTCTGGGACACTCCCTCACACACACCCCAGCACTCAGCAACAGACCAGGTGGACAAGATGTACAGGAAGATATGCCAGCACTCTCACACATACCACATGACTGGTGGCACTCTGAAGAAACATAAACTTTACCATAAAATCTCCCTAATACATCTTAGAGCAATATTTCATCACAGCAGTCTCACTGTATACATCATGCTGCTGCATACTTCTGAACTGTATGCAGGTAATATTAATATCATACTGAGAGACAACAATGATGCATAGCCTGACTCAGAGCTCAGTACACTAAAATATGTGCAAGCAATTTCTCTATAAACAAAGTTCCACTCTAAATATATAAAAGTTGCTTTTTTTAGAATAATTACCTGGAAAAATTTACTTTATTGGACTTACAAAAAATGCTTTTAAAACTGTAAAAAAACAATGATTATGCACTCATTAAGCAAAGAGTGTCTAAAATATATTTGAAAATATGAATCATCATGGAACTAAATATCTGAAGCACAAAATACCATATAACAGATGCATTATGTGCAATTATGTGAAAATTATCACTTACTGATGCAAGTGTGGTTGTGAGAACTATAGTACCCAGGAGAACATGTGTCAAGACAATGTCCATCTTGTAACCAGTAACCTGGCTGACAATGTAGACACTCCTCCACCCCACACAGCTTACAGTTATTCAGACACATCTCACACACCTGATCTCTGAAAGGTAAACAAGGAACTGATCTCATATGCAATCAACAACCAACTGATAAAGTAAACATCTATGAGGCTTATTTTAGTACAATATTGTATTATCATTAGCTCTTGCTTGAAGTATGCTGCTGAAAAATTATACCATTATAGTGTCTGGCTTCAGCTGGATTACAAATAATCTATTCGATATGGTTAATTGAAAACGGTACCTGTAATATTTGAGGCAAGTCTCAACTAAAACCTTAACTACTATTTGCAACTACAGCTGTACTGCCAAGCCTTTTGCATAGCCCTACCTACCTACCTCACATAATGTCCAGAAGGACAGGAGTTGATACAGGTTCCAGCACTTAGCAATGCCCCAGGTGGACACACCTGGCACTGGTCCTCCCTTGGCCCTAGGCACTCACTGCAGGACACATGGCAGGGAAGGCAAGAGCCCTCCTCAGCATAGTACCCTCTGCCACAGTCTTCTACACACTCTCCTTCCCTCAGCACCAATCCTCCTATACACCTGACAAAAGAATTTATTGATTAATTGACTTTGCTAAAAAAAAAAATTTCTATATTAAAAAAGATGAGGACAAAGGCCACGGGCCCGCTGATCGTCCTCATCTGCATCTTAAATAGTGAGAGAGTGGTCCAAAATCATGTCCAATTCTGTTTGAGATGCCCTGACACATTGCGTTTGAAGGTACATAAGTCATAGTAAGGTGTAAAGATGGATGAAGGTAGAGTGTTGATTGGTTGGTTATTTGATTGATTGTCTGTCCGACTGGGAAACAAAAAGAAATGGAAATGTAATTAAAAGGGCTGTTAGCTACCAGAAAAGGAGATATAAAGGGCATAGCAATTTTCTAGAACAAACAAGGAAAATCTGGGTGATAAAGTTATTGAATGTAATTCACTGAAGAGGTGTATTGCTATCCAGAAACAAAGCCAAACCTTTACACAAGTTTCTAATTATTTTAAAACTAGTATGATTATATTGTACATTATAGACATAATAAGTGGTGGTAAAATTACTTTGTACAGTGGAACTTTGTATCCTGTGTACACTGAGCACAGGTGGAGTAGCAGGACACACACTCCTGACCTGCCTTGACCTTGCCCTCATCACATTTCATTACACATTTCCTATCCTGCAGCAGATGACCTTCGTGGCAGGCCAAACACTTCTGCTCTTGGCCAGATGTGCATGTGAGACAATCAGCAGGGCAAGAAAGAGGCTGGCAAGCAGGGCAGCATTCTCCCATTACTGGAGTGGTGGGTACAGAACCAGATGGACATGTGGGACAGGAGGGACGGTAGCAAGTCACGGCACCTCCAACACACGAACACAATCCACAGTCACCGTGATTCCATACATCGCCACTCTGTCATTGGTTTGCACAACTAAATATATATGACAAAATGATTTCAATGAAATTACATATACAGCTGTAAAATGTTTTTAACAGGATATACAGTACAGTATTTTACATTTATCTTTGTATCATTAGGCAATATACAGTAGTATACAATAATTAATAAATATTAAAAAAAGCATTAGAGGATGAGAGTAAGGAAGGAGGATATCAAATATGAAAAAGGATGACAAAAAGAATTATCAAAGGATAAGTGACCCACCTGCCTCATGACGCCCTCGTGGAAGCAGACAGAATGATCAATGGCACAGTGTGGGCAACAAACACCAGGCGAGGTCACCAATTTCTCCCCCGGACCACAACGCTCACCACCACACTCCATCTATCACCACACCCACACCACAGTATCATTATAGTAGGCCTTTGTTACATCACTGATAAATAAACATCATATGAAAATCCTTAGCAATACAGATTAGGGAAATATGTATTCTCTTGACAGTAAATTTAGGGGCTACCGGTTTCTCCAAATGAAGCAAATATAAAAACTGCCTATAAATAACACTAAAGTAATTTGTTTCCTGGGTATAGAGTGGAGGAAACAGTAGCCCTCCATTTCACATTCAAAGATATTTTCTCCTTAATCAATCAATAAATCAATATCTCTCTCTCTCTCTCTCTCTCTTTAACTCACCTTATTGCAGATGACTTCCCCCTCCCTGCACACACACTGCTCACATTTTGTTCTGTTCCATTGTTGACTGGGAGCCTTACGGACTCCACTCTCCAGCACACACCAACCTGAACACACACAATAGTACACAGAACATGGTTGGTGATTCAACTATTACAATAAGGTGAAGGTGTACAGTATGTATAATACTATAACTCCTCTTTACAATGAAGCTGGGTATTAGTAGAGATGTATACTCCGTTCTTGGCTAGGGTCGTGCAGTGTTACCACATCCGGTTAGGTCCCAGGAATTTCCCCCTGTCATTTTATGATAATTTACACCAGTTATATCCCGATAGTTTGCCTAGGTTATGTCCAGGTAGTTTGCCCAGGTTAGGTCCCAGTAGTCTGCTGTGGTCTAGGTTAGGTTAGGTCAGGTCAGGTCAGACTAATAATTTCCAAATTATCTCCGATATAAACACCATAGATGAAAAATGTCTTAGAATGGTCCAAAATATATAATACAATACTAGCAGCGGTACCCGACGTTGTCCGTTAAGTGAACAATTACAGCAACCAAAAAAGCAGGTAGCCAGCGAAGTGAATCCTATCATTTATATTCTGAAATGAGTTGTTTGCTCACCCTGAGTGTTGACACATGATGGGCAACACACTCCCTTAGTGGTGTGTGGTTGCTGGTGTGGAGGGCAGGTGAGGGTAGAACAGACAGTGGTGTGGCAGTGGACCTTCCCTGCTACACACACACATTCTTTGCATGGACCTTCTTTCCACACCTCCCTTGACTGTCACGGATAAATGAAATGCTACATTGCATGTTTTTTTATCTTGGCAAAATTGACCTATTCCCTTCAAAATCATATGACATTATACGACATTAGTATCAAAACGTAAATTATAACTTTCCCACCTCATATATGGCACCGTCCACCACACAGGGAGTACCGAGGCAGGCAGGACAACAGGCACCTGGTTCCAACTCCAGGGTATGGTTAGTGGGACAGGTGAGGCGAGGGCAGTGAGCAACATGGCACTGTACCTGACCATCACCACACTGACATTGGGAACAGGACACAGGCGACCAGAATTCTCCATCGCTGTACATCTTACCTTCCACTTTACATGACCCTGTATAGAATTACAAAAATTATAAGACTGAGTTTCAGTTATGACCTTGCAGGACCCATTGTTACACAGTACAGTAGTACCGGTACAGATATATACATTTTCAAGACTGTAACTATGGTCTAGCTGAGAGATGAAAAATACATACTTGTAACTTGAAAGGAGGAAAAGACAGAGACCTCACAGAGATAAGCCAGACTCAAGCGAGAAAGTTACAAAGGAAAATAGAGGGAGATAGACTAGGCTAGACGCGGCACAAAGTTCTTGACCAGCAGGGTGTAAGGGAAAGTCTGGTCAAGGACTGATTTCCAACGACTGTATGATGAAAGTTATCCATTATTTCCATTAAAAACGTATGAATTATTTGTAAGCTTGGATATCTATGCAGCCCAGTATTACAAACATAAGTGTAAGTATGTATATCAGATAGCAAGATATTTCAAGGCTTACCGTAGAGTATGAGTAAATACATAATACATAATGTTAGAATAAACTAACAAAATACCTATACATTTTCGAATGATCATACAAAAATGCAAATTAATCGAGTCTATTACATCGTTGAGTATGGAAGTATAATACAGCCGGCGGCAAAAGTCGTGTCGTCACATCTGTCAAGTTATAAAGTAATTATGGAAATATATACTTCACAGGCTCGTAAACTAAAGAACCAGAATTTAATTAATTTTCTACCTTCATATTGTAATTTTCTGTATGGTGAAATGTGATGGTTCGATTATGTGACTTTATAAATTGTCCTTCAAAGAGCGCTGAGGGAGGGGACCAGACATTAAATCTTACCGCCAACCGTACACCATCTATATATCAGTATTGAGGTCTACTTACGTCCGAGGGGCACACACTGAGGGCAGCACTGATCAGGCAGCTGTAGGGCCACTTGACCTCGGGCACATGAGAGGGTAGAACAGGATTGACGACCACAGGACACAGTGCCTTCCAAACACCTACACTCTTCACAACCACCAGGGGACCACACCTCACCTGCCTGTTACAAATACGGGTTAAAGGGGGAATGGTAATTATCTGTTAAGGGGGGTTGGGAATTGGGGGTCAGGTTTGGGGTTGGGGGGGTTGGGAATTGGGGGACAGGTTTGGGGTTGGGGGGGTTGGGAATTGGGGGACAGGTTTGGGGTTGGGGGGGTTGGGAATTGGGGGACAGGTTTGGGGGTTGGGATGTGTGGGAGTAGGGGGACAGGCTTGGGGTGGGGGGTAGAAAACCTGTCCCCTATTCCTGCACCCCCCCTAAGCCTGTCTCCCTACTCCCGCAACCCCCCCCCCAAAAAAAAAAAAAAAAAAAAAAAAAACTCAAGCCTGTCCCCTACTCCCAGACCCCCTTAAGGTGCTCCGATTCCTCCAAAAGATACCAGGAAACAGGGTCAGATGATAAAAATAATAGTGACCTTTTGTTTGTAAATAGAGGAATCATGTAGTTGCTCCAAATTTATCAAAACCTTACTTCGTGTAGTAGTGTTGACAAATATGGAGCAACTGATTCCTACAAACAATTCTAAGCAACAGGACACCGATATATTTCGATAATCAGGCTGTGTTTCGTGCCATATTAAGGAGGAATCAGTAGCCCTCCAATGTACCAAAAGAGAATAATTTTACAAATATATAACAACTATACATTTTTATTATTTTTATTATTATTAATATCATTATTATTATCATCATTATTATTATTATTATTATTATTATTATTATTATTATTATAAGTATAAGAATTATTATTATTATTATTATTATTATTATTATTATTATTATTATTATTATTATTATTATTATTATTATTATTATTATTATTATTATTATTATCATCATTATTATCATCATCACGCCCCAGGCACGAACTGAAGAAGACTTACCTGAAGAAAGAAAGAGAGACTCACCTGAAAGAGAGAAGGTCCGGCACGACAAGGGGGTGAAGGAGGCAGACACTGGGGACAGCAATGTTGGGGGTGATGGTGGAGGACGTGTGTTGGGGGACAGTGGGGGTCGACACACACCTCCTCCTCACACACCCCAACCCATCCCTTACACTCACACACCTGGCACACCTCAGGACGCCACTCGCTGCCGTTCTGTATAGGGGGGAGGGAGGGGGAGGGGGAGGGGGAGGGGGCAGGGGGAGGGGGCAGGGGGAGGGGAAGGGGGAGGAGGAAGGGGGCAGGGGGAGTGGGGGAGGGGAGGGGGAGGAGAGGGGGAGAGGGGAAGGGAGAAACACGTATAAGAAAACATCACAACAACATACAGTAATAAATATAGATTCATAATAATTATAGTGTGTTTATATTTTTGTTAACCGGGCGAAAATGCATCGATTTCCTTCTAATAAGAGGGTAATTAATATTTATTTTATATAATTCACGATTTCCATTCCGATAGGTCTATTATAAAAGAGTTTGTAGCGACCTAGAAAGGGTATAGTCTGAGAGTCGTATATAGAACGTTATTGGATTGTCGTAGCACAATGTTGGAACCCCACGAGGAATTTCATGAAGCAAGTTGAAATTTATTACTTTAAATTATAGATAGATAGATAGAGAGAAAAGGTGAGTTAATTAAGGATGGATGCAATAATATGAAGCCACGTGTGTAGTTTGACCAGTAGTTTCTATGTTTAGAGTGCATGAGGAGTGGGAGGAGGAGAAGGAGGAGTGGGAGGAGGAGGAGGAAGAAATGAAGAGAAGGGGAAAAAGAGGAGTGGAAAGAGGAGAAAAGGAGGAGAGGGAAAAGAATTAAGAAGAGAGAGGAGGAGGAAATAGAGGAAGAAGAGGAGTTGGAGGGGGAAAGAAGGAAGAGGAGGAGGGGGAAAGAACTTAGGAGGAAGAGGAGAAAGAGTAGGAGGAAAAGTGTGAGTATAGGAGAGGGATATAATTATGGAAGGGGGAGGAAGAGGGGGGAAAGAATTAAGGAGGAGGAAGAGGAGTGGGATGAGGAAGAAGAGGAGTGGGAGGAGGAAGAAGAGGAGTGGGAGGAGGAGGAAAAGAGTAGGAGGGGGAGTAGAAAGGAGGGGGAGTAGAAAGGAGGGGGGGTAGAAAGGAGGGGGTGGGAGAATTGAAGGGGGAGGAAAGGAGAGGGGGAGAAGTGAGAGGAAGAAACATATCAGAAGGTCAGTGCCTCTACTCTCTATATTCACTACAAGCAGGTGTACTGGTGCCAGATCAGACACCACACATTATACACACACACACGCACACATACCAAACGTAAATATATACTGTAACACACACACACACATACATGCACGCACGCACACACGGAGGCGCACGCACATACCAAACGTAAATATATCACACACACACACACACACAGAGTAACACTTACATTCAATTATACAGTAAATGCACGTAGCACACAAGAAAAGAGAGAGAGAGAGAGAGAGAGAGAGAGAGAGAGAGAGAGAGAGAGAGAGAGAGAGAGAGAGAGAGAGAGAGAACCACCTCGTTAACTTGGCCACGTCATTACCACTTCTTGCTCTAAGGGAGGGAAGTGGAAAGGTAAAAAGAAGACTAGGAGGAAAGGAAATGAGAGGAGAGGTAAAGAGGGAGGGAAGGAGAGAGGGAGGGAAGGAGAGAGGGAGGGAAGGAGAGAGGGAGGGAAGGAGAGAGGGAGGGAAGGAAGAGAGGGAGGGGAAAGGTAAATAGACAGCTGTGAGGAAAGGAGAGTGAGGGTGAGAGGTAAAGAGGGAGGGAAAGAGGGAGGGAAAGATGGAGAGAAGTGGAAAGAAAAAATTATAGCTGGGAGGAGAGGAAATTACCCATATAAGTAATACCAGAAAAAAAAACCACTGAAAATAATACCAGAATGACCCATATAAGTATTACCAGAAAAAGGCACAATGAAAAATAATACCAAAATTACCCATATAAGTAATACCAGAAATACCATGGAGTCTTATTAATACTAGGCAAGAAATACCATGCACTACAAATACCACAGAGAGAGAGAGAGAGAGAGAGAGAGAGAGAGAGAGAGAGAGAGAGAGAGAGAGAGAGAGAGAGAGAGAGGACTCGTTCTATATCGGAAGGAACAGCGTGTGAGCCTTGCATCCTCAATATTGGAAATGCTGGACCCCCCCCCCCAAAAAAAAAAGAAAAAAGAATGAACGGGAATGAAGAACGGAACATGAATAAAACAACGGGTAAAAGATGAGAAAAAAGGGGGAATGAAAACGGAACGTAAATAAAACACAAGAAAAAAAAACGGGAATGAAATCGAAACTTGAGTAAAACAAAAGAAAAAAACGGGAATGAAAAACGGAACTTGAATAAAACAACGGGAAATGATAAGAGAAAAAGAAAAAAATACGGTATCGAAGACGGAACGTGAAAAGAACAACGTGAAAAAAATAATAAACAGAAGAATAACAAAAGGTAAAGATAACAACACGAATAAAAATAAAAACAGAACGAAAAAAAAAAAAAAAAACAGAATGATAATGAAACGTGAATAAATCAACTCGAAAAGAATAAAAAAAAAAATGGAACGAAAGCAGCAGCAGAACGTGAATAGACAAACCACCCACCGTGAAAAGAAAGAAAAAAATATTGAACGAAAGCGAAACGTGAACGAAACACTGTCGTCTTAAGTTAAAAAAAATAAAAAATAAAAAAAAATAATAATATATGCCCGCAGCAACAAACTTCAAGTGGGAGTTGTGTTTATAAAATAGCGTATTCTTGGTATAAATATGTTGCCTTGACGAATAATATGACTGCTAGGTTAGGTTAGGTTAGGTGATTTGTGTAACTTAATAATTAGGTCATTTGATTTTAAAAGACATATAGGTGCATTTTCGCCAGGATTATATATATATACACACACACACACACACACACACACACACACACACACACACACACACACACACACACATACACACATACACACACACGCTTCTGTATCTTAATTAAAAGGAAGTAATAAAAGAGAAATAAATAGTGTCTGAGAAGGTAACTGTGAAATGTGGAGGGGAATCACCGTTAGACATTTTAATTAAATTTTGAGTTGAGAGGAAATGGATCAATAATATTATACAAATCACACAGAATAAAAATAAAAATAACAATAATAAATACTACTACTACTACTAATAAATATAATAACTAAAACATTATAATACCGTAGTAATAAAAATAATATTAATGGAAAAAAAAAAAAAAAAATCTCCATTAACTCGATTTTTTTTAGCACTATGAGGAGGTGAAAAAAAAAAAGTGTGTGAAAGAAAGTGTGAGAGAGAATGGAAGGAAGGTGAAGGGGAGAAGGTATAGAATGACTGAAGGGTAATAAAGGAAGGGGAAGTAAAAATGTGTAATAATGGGGAAATTCAGAACAGCTTAGAGAGAGAGAGAGAGAGAGAGGAGAGAGAGAGAGAGAGAGAGAGAGAGAGAGAGAGAGGTAAGCTGTTTAAAGTGTATCTGTATTCTGTATTTGAAAGAGAGAGAGAGAGAGAGAGAGAGAGAGAGAGAGAGAGAGAGAGAGAGAGAATTGGAAGGTGTTTATAGTGTATCCGTGAGAGAGAGAGAGAGAGAGAGAGAGAGAGAGAGAGAGAGAGAGCACCTAGTCTCATAAGAAGAGGATTTACTGTTGATGGCGAGAATACTGGCCATTGGAGGAGAGGAGGAAAAAGAGGAGGAAAAAGAGGGAAAAAGAGGAGGAAAAGAGGAAATAGAGGGAAAAATGAGAGGAAAAAATGAGAGGAAAGGAGGGAAAATATGAGGAAAGGAAGGAAGAAGAGGAGGAAAAGAGGAAAAATGAGAGGAAAGGAGGAAAGAGGAGAGGAAAGGAGAGGAGAAGAAAGAAGGGAAAGGAGAAGAGAGAAAAGGAAGGAAAATAATTATAAAGAAAGGAGGAAAAATGAGAAGAAAGGAGAAGAAAGGAGGGATATTAGATGAAAGGAGAAGGATGATGAGAGAGAGAGAGAGAGAGAGAGAGAGAGAGAGAGAGAGAGAGAGGGGAAACATGTGTGGGCAGGTGAGGGAAGGAGTGAGAGGAATGTATTAAGAGAGAGAGAGAGAGAGAGAGAGAGAGAGAGAGAGAGAGAGAGAGCAAAGATGAAAGATAAGAGAGGACAGGTGAATGATGGAAGGCCTGCACGAGACATTAAAGCCAGCAGTGTTGAGAGAGAGAGAGAGAGAGAGAGGAGAGAGAGAGAGAGAGAGAGAGGGGGGGGGGTTAAAGTGTATCTGTATGTAAGAGAGAAAGAGAGAGAGGTTTAATTAAAGTGTATCTGTATGTAAGAGAGAGAGTATGTGTTTAAAGTGTATCTGTATGTAAGAGAAGAGAGAGAGAGAGAGAGAGAGAGAGAGAGAGTTAGTTTGATTTGCTCCAATAAACAGGTACGTATTTCTTTTTCCAAATGGAGTATTGAGTGTACAGTCGAGGTCTAAAGTTGTTTTGTCACCTCTCTGATAAAATGATACTGAACTTTGAGGTGGCTGAGAAATATTGACACGAATGAGACGTGATTTTTGTTTTTGTTTTGTTTTATTTTCGTTTGACTGTACACCCGAGCTCGTAAATTCGCGACCACGTACTAAGAGCGATATGCATGATACAATATTTCACCAAAAATAACACCTTTCCCCACACAGTGTTACCAGAACCAGATGACAACATGCAGTACAATCAGAAACAACCACCACGCATTTTATTATTATTATTATTATTTACAACAACGATATTCTCAAAGTTCTCCACCATCTTTATTTTTACAGCAGAGAGGCGACTATGTACAGAACGAACTCTTGGCCACGACTGTATAGTACATTTCAATTTACACACACACATATATTTCGACTTCTTTTATATTTTGGGGTGTCGTATACATAAACACATACACACTAGGAGGAGGAGTGAGGGCAGAGTGAGGAGGAGAGTGAGGGGAGAGGAGGAGGTGGAGAGTGAGGGCAGAGGAGGAGAATGAGGGCAGAGGAGGAGAGTGTGGGGAGAGGAGGAGGATATGAGGAAGAAAATGAGATGAGAGGAGAGGAGGAGAAAAGAGGAAGAGAGTGAAGGCATACAGGAGAGAAACTAATAGGAAAGTGAAGAGAAAGAAGGTGAAAACTACCACGAAGAAAGCGAGGGGAGAAGATGGGAAAACAAGGAAGTGAGTGAGAGGAGAGTAGGGAGAGGAGAGTAGGGAGAGGAGAGTAGGGAGAGGAGAGTAGGGGAGAGTATGAGAAGAGGAAGGTAATATAAGGATGAAAGAGAAGCAGAGTGGTGCAAATCTGTGTTTATGTTTTTTTTTTCTGTGTGTGTGTTCTCTCCCTCCGTGTGTCTCTTTTCTCTCTCTGTGTGTCTTCTCTCTGTGTGTGTCTTCTCTCTCTCTCTCTCTCTCTCTGTGTCTTCTCTCTCTCTCTCTCTGTGTCTTCTCTCTCTTTGTAACACCAAAGACTCGGTT